>MEJB01000015.1:5390779-5478516 GCA_001752375.1 Rhazya stricta
AAACCATATTCCAAAAAACATAATTCCACAATAAATCTAATGCCTAAGTTCAAAAATTTTATTGCCTAATTCCACAATTTAAGAAATTACTCAGTGGGCTAAATAATGAAAATTAATTAATACTATTATCTCGTATTTTAACASCAAAAAATTAGAAAACAACATACCTTGAATGTGGAGGAGCAAAAGATTTTTGCAGAAGAAATGAGCATACGAATCACAACTCTGAAGTGCATTTCATCAGTACAAGTTACATGTTTATATAGATCGAAAAAGTGAAAGAAATTACATTTGTCAAATGTGTGGCGGCTTTATAAAAAGTYAAAAGTGCTACAAATATCTCATTTTCTAAATGCGTGGTTTATGAAAATTACATGACACATTAAGGGAATGTGTTGGATAATTCAGTGCATTAAGAGAATGCGTTGGCCATGGTCTAACGCATTAYGGGAATGCGTTGGCCTGTTCCAACGCATTACCTGAATGCGGTCCATATATGGCTCCTCCTCTATAACACAGTAACTCCTGCAAGCTACCCTCCAAAAATCAACAATACTATATCAACACAAACCATTTATCGACTACAAATCATTCATCAACATCGCCCACTATTCACAGCAATCATTCATCAACATCCACCAACAACCACCATTTAGAGTACTTTAATAAACAACGATATCAACATCATTTTACATTAATAGCAAAAAAATTGTTAGTACAAATACAAATATACAATGAACAGAAATATAAAAKTCAAATACAAAGTCTAGCATCAACGTTCTAATGGTCATAAGATGGAGTGTAATGCGAGAGGCTCTATGAGCCCAAGAACCTCTAAGAAAAATCAYAGRYTTAGGATCGAAATCGATATAACCCTCATCAGCATCGCTAGAATGGCATCGTATAGGTGCGATAATATCGCTAGATGAAGGCAATCTYATCTGAACTTYCATGATGGACCCATAATCAGTCTYCATAGAAGGCCATGGTGCATCTGCATGTGTAGATGACTCGGCTTCGGCATCTCCCTTGTAGAAAGTGTACGTGAGAAGGAGCGGGGGCATCAAAATCATCCTCAGACTAGACATCAGGTAGATGAACATCATTAGCATCCTCTTGCTGCCTACCAAAATTAGAAAAAATCAAGGAAACAGAGCATAAGAATAAAAAAAAATTAAGAAAAAATAGAAATTTTGTAAACTTGAAATTGTGACAGGTTGACGGGTTAACGAAGGAAAGGCTGATGGAGATGACAATGGCGAGTGCAGAGAACCAGCGACAGCGATTGAAGCGAACTAGCGACGGTGACTGCAGCGAACCACCGAAGACCTCTGGTCGCCCAACGTGCATCAAACTAGCTTTCGGGGGATGGTCCACTCTAGCGAGCAAATGGAAGCAGCAAAATTTTGTGAAATTAGTTGGCAGTAGCGGAGTTATAGTGAGAGGGAAAATTACTTAGGTTTTTTTACTCAATCGGGAGGGGAAGCAGATGATTTTTTTTTCTTTTTTATCTCACATCGATCACATTTGGCGAATGCAATAAATAAAAATCGCAATAAACAAATGTGTGGCATTAGTTTCTCGAACTCAAAGCTTGGGCCCAACGTATTTTGATAATGTGGCGATTTTAGAATCTAACGCATTCATAGAATGCGATTGGTCCATTAATACCATCATTTCAGTAATTGCATACAAAATGAGTGTTCTTTTTAAAAAGATGCCTATTTTTAAGAAAAACTCATTATTCGAATATTGATGAAAAATAAGTATAAAAATTTGATTTTTTTTTGAAAAAAGTTTAAACTCTTTTTCATCCGACCCATTCCTGTGCCTCTTCTTGTAAACGTTTAAGTTCTTTTTCATTTTGCGACTTCTCAATGAGRGGGCTCAATCCTCCTCCTCMCTTTCTCTAATTCACGTTTGTTTTTCTTCAATTGCTTGAGTAATAGTTTATCCTCTCGTTTCCCCTTCTCAGCCACTTCATCGCCAGTTTTCTCTGCCATATCCACTATTACACAGATATCTGCCTCGCCCAAAACTTTAGATAGTTACCTTGAATCTTTGGCCAGCTCTTGTCCACAGTTCTGGCTGTCCAACTTTTCTAGTGCAGATATCGTTGCKGTAACAGCTCTCTTGAATCTTCTTCCGACAAGTTCGGCGAATCTTCAACATGTCACGCATAGATTTTGGCAACAATTTCAAATCTTTGGCCTCCCAACACCAAAGGGTCGTCTCAGAATCATCCTCCAAAATATCAGCATCGACATTCATTATTCCGTAATGAATCCTCTGCCCAATCAAGAGCACCTTGCTCTTCAGACTAGCCAGACTACTAACTCCACCACTATCGCCTCCAAATTTTCCCTTAACTTTCTCAAAAATCTCATCGACCAATTTGCTCCACGGCAACCCACTTTCTTCCATRAATACCGCAATCGCCGAATCCACTTTACAATTGCTTTTACCATTTACACCCAAAAATTCTTCCACGTTCTCTTTCCCTTACCCACAGCTAATTCSCTATAAAAATTATACAAACTCTTCAGCTCCTCCCGAAACGAACTCATTTTCGCCTATTTCTCTTCAGAAGTAAGGTCAACAACGGTTCCACCAAAGAACCACTGCATCGCRTGCTCTTCAACTGCGTTTTCTTATCAGCGCCATTAATTACCGTCTTCGCCTCCTCACCACCGTCGAGATCGTACCATCGGCTCCGCCATTTTCAAAATTTTCAGATTTCTGATTTCACTGAGTGAAACCCAACTCAGAAATCAACACAGGCAAGCATCCGAGATGGGAATCGGAAGTTCTTTTCGTTTTTGAAAAGCTCAAACAATTCCAATGGAGAATAAAAAAACCTAAAAAACTGAAAATCTCGTCCTCTGCGTTAAATTCAATTCTTTGTTCTCTTCTCCCGTAATATCATATTAGTCCTGTTGTCCCTTTCTTAGTTTGTTCTCTTCTCCTGGAATCCCGCTTTCTTACCTCAGCCCCATGAAATTCAATTCCACAACTCAAACCTAGAGCAAACTAATTCCTATTGAACTTTTGTCTTYGCAGCAACCAGAGTTCCTGTTTTCGTCCTATCCTACTCACCGGACTTCTTGTTGCCGCTGCCGCTGCCACGTCGACGGTAAGTTTGACTGTTCTAGAGCAGTTTTTGCTGTTGTGATTTGTTGTTACATTGTTACGTTGTTTTGTTGCTTGCTTCGTTTGTTTCTGTTAATTCTGCTCTCAGAGTTTGCTTCTATAGTTAAGTCACGGCCTTGCAAATTTAATTAGTAAATGTACTATGCATTCTAGGGTTCTTGTATTTTCAGTCGTAAAATTCTTTATTAGATGTAATGAACGTTTGCAAGAATGTAATTAATCCTTAATATATCTGAAAATGAGCTCTTCTTTCTCCTAAAAAAATAATAACTTCTCATTGTGCTTATTTCTGTATATTTTTAATAGGAGTCCCTAGGATATGTCACAGTTCAACTCAAAAATTTCCTAGGTGCAGAAAAGGAAAAAAATATCAATTATAACAAGATGTTATTCTTTGTTTAGGATCAGTTGAAAGTGTCCATTAGGCAGTTGGATTCCCCTAATCACTAATACATATAGAATAACSCTGAAGGTTTCATCGTACCCACCATTTGTTTTTGGGTTCAAACAGTGATTAGTTAAATCTTGCTTTGGTGGATCTATGATGGGCTTTGGTCATGCCATTTTGAAGAGAAATGGGAATTGAATCATCCTGAAGACAATTTCCTATTTGGCTTAAGACCATTTGGCGTACATGGGGAGGGATCTTTTAGTATGCCACATGTTCTGATGATTCGTGGTGTATCACTGTTCCTATTAGTATGTCTTTATGACAAATTTGTATTCCCAGCAGTGAATCCTCTTGTATGCTTGTGAGGTGGTACTCATGGTTTAGTTCACTACCAATGGCTATGCAAACAAATAAGGACTATCAGAAGCCATTTCCAGAGGAGACACGATGGAAATTTGAACTATATTCTGAATGTGGGAAGCAAAAATCAAATAGCATTCAGTTGTACATTGAACTAACAGTTTTGTAGCTKAAAAGAGGAAATTTCGTAGTTCGAACTTGTCTAGTTTTAACATTAAGAAAAATGAGTTCAAAACCTTGTGTCCAAGAGAAACTGCAATCTGATGGGAAATCAAAGTCATGGGAAAAAACACGCCAATGTCAACAAAGTCCAATCTGGTGGAAGCCAAGGAAATAGCAAACCAAACCAATGTTTCTATCCAATTAGGCAGAACTGGTTCAGCCATGACCATTTTCAATCACAATGAGTCATGGGTCTGCAATCCTGATTTACTCCATTATCTAACCCAATAATCTCTTCCTTATAGTAACAATAAGCTAAAAATATCTGTGCTCTTGGTTCCGTTGGACAGGAAAGGTAAAATAACTTTGCTCCAGAATCTATACAATACTTTAATAACTACTCTACAGGTAAAATGCAATCTCAGGAAATACTCTAAAATGATCACATTGCGGGGGTCTTTGTAGTAAGAAGTCATTCTTCTACTTTACTCAGTAGTGAACAGACACACTAAGTTAACACATAACTGTCATAGTACAGTTCCTGTTTTTAAGGGCTTTTTTATTGAAGACGATTTTACAAGATCAGCCAAAAAACAGTCTAAATTTGCCTGATTGAACTGTTCCCTCCCCCTTATCCTTCCATCTTTCYCATCCAAACATTTAGAAAAGAATTCAAATTTGAACAGGTTTAGTGGTCAAAGAATGCCCATCTCGTTCATTTTCTTTCCTTCAGGGTTTTTCCGACCAAGAATGCTAGCAGATTATCTCAGCAAATCTCTCCATGTCAGAATACTCTTCTTTTTCCAGTTCAAATCCTCCACCTAGTGAGCTAGTAGCTTTAGATTCATAGTATTGTATAAGAAAGATGCCTATAATTTTAACACTCCAAAGATTCGACTGGCAAAAATTTCATGCAGTAAACTATCAGTATCATCAGCAGATAAGTCTCCTGCAAAGATAGAAAGATCAGAACCATTGCTTGAATGCTTGTGTCTATTCAAGCAAAAAGGTTCTTTTGTATTAGCCATGACAAATCATGAAAAAGTTTGTAGGACTTTCTCTGTAGCAGCATGTGAGAGGAATTCGACAATTAGACATGGCTCTGCAATCATGATTTACTCCATTATATAACCTAATAGTCTCTTCGACAATTAGACACAGCTCTGCAATCATGATTTACTCCATTATATAACCTAATAGTCTTTACCTTACAGCAATGATAAGGTAATAGTATCTGTGCGCTTGGTTTCATCGAACAGGAAAGGCAAAATYACTTCACACCATGATCTATGTAATACTTTAATAACTTTTATCATAGGCTTCACTTTGCCCTAACTATTTATTGAAAGAAATGTTTTTTTAGAACTTTTAAGAACACTTCAAAGAACACATGAGGCGAGACTGCCTACATTTGCTGGATCTCAATCGAGTTCATGCATATTTTAGGCAATAAACTTTGATGTGACTTACCTATATTTAACATGGATTTTAATAACTTATKTATTGTAAGATGATTGGCTTTGTTGTATTCGCGTAATATTTTAAAAAATAGTTTAATCAAACAATGTAAGTGCCCCTGCATTGCATGTTATTTTGTAATGTCTTATAAGTTATGTAGAATAATATTTAAAGATATGCAAAAATAACACTCATTTGACTCAAATGSTTGCTTCCATTTTCATGACCAATTCACTTTCATATTTACAGGTTTTGATTCCTTAATGTGCGCCATTTCAATTTGACGAAAGACCTTTTACCAATTTATATAATTGAGAAGATTAAGTAAAATGCCTGCCTATCTATCCTATATATTTAATTTTAGTTAACATTCATAACACWATAAAAATAAATTATTCTAATGGAGAAGTAGTTCGTACCCTAGGACTTGAAGTCAAGCATTTTTCATTTTCTATTTTTTTTTTTTATGGGTGCAAGAAAACTCCTGTTACATAATACCAAATATAACTGATATGTGTCCCTACAACTGTGAACTCCGTGGTTCTGTTATTTTCTTTTTTGAAGGGGCATAACTGATATCTGTTGCTAGAACTGTAGCAGRGGCAAAAATCTCAACAGATGCCGAGCAAGAAGAGGAAGAGAGTTAAAGAGAGGGCTACCATACACCCTCGAAATAAATATTCCGAGAACCCGCCAGATTTTGGACTCTTGGCCTCTCTTTATCCCACTTTCGAGCCCTTCGTCTTCTATTCCCGAGATGGTCGACCCAAAATCGACTGGAAGGATTACAATGCTACTCGTGAGCTTACTAGGGTTTTACTCCTCCATGATCATGGCCTCAACTGGTTCGTGATTTTTTCTTCTTTGTGACTGTTTGGTATATGGGATTTTTTTTAATGTACCTTTTCAGTATTAAATGAATTTCTTGTATACTTCAATTTCTTCATTTGGTTTGTTATATGGGTATATGACTGTGAGGATTGAGAAACGAACTAAAGGCCTTTGCTTTGGGAGGAGAAGATGCTGTGATCTCAGTTTGATTGTGAGAAGTTTAGGAAACATAATGGAAGATATACTGGCTTCAATGATTGATTCATTTTCTTCTTGTTCGTCAAATTGAGTACAAATTGAACTTCAGTTTGCCTTAAGGATTGGCTTATTTTAATTTTTTAGAATTACAGAATTAGGACTCTCCAGCAAATTGCAGAATGATGTGATTTTAAAATATGCTGATTTTACGCCTGCCATTAGCATAGCAAATTTCATGTTTGGTAATGACTTGCATCCTATGTGATGTGGCTGTAAGCTAAGATTGGCAGACTTGCCAATGTTATGATAGCGTTAGAAAAGCATTTACTAGAGGGATACGGAAATTTGAAACAGAATCATGTACACTTTTTGGGGTCAAGTGCACATGGTGTGCTTCTTTACCTTGCCTAAAGTATGAGGTGTGTCCTTGTTAGCCATGCTTATATGAGATGAATGTAGTCTAACCTTTTTGCATGTTGGTTACATCTGTTTTTGGAGATCAAATTACACGAGTTAATTTTTCTGATCAAATTCRGCACTTCAGGTGGATTCCAGATGGGCAGCTTTGTCCTACAGTTCCCAATAGATCCAATTACATCCACTGGATCGAAGATCTTCTGTTATCAGACATCATTGCAGCAAACCGAGCTGATGGTGATGATGTGAAGGGTTTGGACATAGGGACTGGTGCGAACTGCATTTACCCTCTTCTTGGTGCATCTCTGCTTGGTTGGAGGTTTGTTGGCTCAGGTAGTTCCTACGCTTTATTTCTTTGTATTCCCCAAACCTTATGCACTTTGAATTAAATAGGATCCAATTGTTGCTACTTTTCCTGTAGATGTTACTGATGTGGCTCTAGAGTGGGCTGAGAAAAATGTAAAAAATAATCCACATATTTCTGGATTGATTGAGATTAGAAAGGTTGAGAATGAGGTAAATGTTGGTGGAGACGAAGTGCATATTGAGGAGAGGAGAGAGAACGAAAGCAATGCAAYTTTGGGCAATATTGAGGATGCCAATAGTGGCCCTTCAGCATCATGTCCTGTTGAACTACATTCTGGTGTTAAGATGAGTTACCATGGCCCACCTATACTTGTAGGTGTTGTCAAGGATGAGGAGAAATTTGATTTCTGCATGTGTAATCCTCCATTCTTTGAGACAATGGAGGAAGCAGGACTGAACCCAAAGACTGCATGTGGTGGAACTCCCAAGGAGATGGTCTGTCCTGGTGGCGAACAGGCTTTCATTACTCGTATAATTGAAGACAGTGTAAAACTAAAGCAATCATTCAGGTATTATACTTGCTTTAAGTATGTGCTTGAATTCTCTCTTGTGCCTTRGGAATTATTCRGTGAATTATGTATMCAATTGCAATCATACTGATTCCCTCTGGTAGGTGGTACACCTCGATGGTTGGAAGAAAATCAAACCTGAAAATCCTGATATCAAAGCTCCYAGATGTTGGAGTCACCATAGTAAAGACAACAGAATTTGTGCAAGGCCAAACCTCTCGATGGGGACTTGCCTGGTCATTTCTACCTCCATGCAGGAAGATTGTCTCGTCCTATGTTACTGAGAAGAATAACCTGTCTTTCATGCTCGAGGTCCAGTAGTCCCTCCTGTGTCTTTCTCTGATTATTCAATTGCATATTTGAATAGAATCTGCTTTTTCTCAGTCTTAACAAATTGGAGAAACAAACATCAGAAACTGCAGCCAATTTATGCTCTCTGCATTGAGAACCTTCATATGAACTTGGTAGATTCCAGTGGACATTTGCTTATTAAGTTTTTGGGTGCCTCTATTCAGATACTCTTAGAATTTGATTGATGAATCTATGCTTTATTGCTGGCTCTCTGTGTCTATGATGTCTCTGGTTCTTATACAGTATGGTGTATATGGTATTGTGGTTCAGGGTATTCAACGGCAYTACAGTGCATTTCATGTCTTGCAATCAGTGGAGATCTTTTTCGCCAGTTGTGGTGCATCCTGTAGATTGGACGCCATTTCTTTTAGGATTGATGTATGCTCCCTTCATTTCTTAAGTATGATTTGAATTTTTGATTCTCAGACTTCACGTACTTAATCTTGCAACATAATGGTTTAGATCTCAATTTCCAAGGATCAYTGTAAGGTGATTCTGAAGACTGAGGCACAAAATACACATGACACTGGAAACTTTGAACCGAAATCTGGGATGTRGTATCATTCAAATAACTTGAACTCTGAAGACCTACATCTCAGCATTTCAGTAAATTTTCTCCTATCCTCATGAATGCCTTCTGTATTTGAAACTTATGACCTTGACTTCAGTGCTAGTTCTATTTGTAGATCTAACTTTTGATTAGCTTCTTTATAGGTCTTTCAGCAGATTCCTGGTACTCTTTTGATAAGGGGATCATTGCAGCAGAGGGAAAGCCCAAGCTCAGGTTCTTTCCTATGTGCTTTATTATTTTTAATTGTTCTTCTCTATTTTTCTTCTGATCCATCTAAGTTAACAATGGTAATAAAATTTTTTTCTAGTGATGTTGAATTAATTACTTTTAATTGTTGCCATTTACTGTTGAACCTTGAGAAGAAATACTTGTTTCGTCTATGATTAACTCAAGGACTCAATTTTTTATCCTCGCTCTATTGTCAGTCAAGTACATTTGTTATTCCCTTGAAGGGTATATGACATGCATTCATTGTTTTAGTTCTTCTTGCAATAGCAGCAGCCTCAATTGTCTTGCTTTCGAATGAAGATGAAAGTCTGCTTCTGCTTTTCAGTTAAATGCTGGTCATCTAGTTTTATTTGAATAATCTTTTCTTTTTTGCAATCATTTTGCAACTGTAGCAGTGCTGATTTCTTCTGTTAACCAACCTTGTTGCAGGGGAACTGTTCTCAATAMTCCGTAACTTGGAAGAAGTTTTGAGAAATAAATTTTGTAAAACAAAGGATACGCCTGAATTTTCCACATCTGTGCAAAAGAGATAGTATTTCATCATCTCCTGAGCATGAGATTGGAATGAGAGCTGATAAAGATGCCCTTGAGCTGAGGTTGCTACCAGGGATGAGATCTGACTAAGAATTGCTTGTATTACAAGTTTATAATGGAGATATAGAAAGCTGCACATCAGCAGTAAAAAAGCTGCACATCAGCTGCAGATGAGGTCGGAATGAGAGCTGACAAAGATGCCTTTGAGCTGAGGTTGCTGCCAGGGATGAGGTTTGACTAAGAATTGCTTGTATTACAAGTTTATAATGGAGATATTGAAAGCTGCACATCAGCAGTAAAAAGATGTGAGATGTAATTCTTTCCCCCTTGTTTTATTTATAGTAATGTTCTTCTATTTATCAAGAAACTCATGCAAAACATTGACGACCCGTTTATGAAATTCGGTGAAGAATCATTAAGGTACATTGCTTTTATTTGGCATAGAACTTTTACATTGTTTATTACAATTAAACAAAGGTCTTCAACCCCGAAATGGTACTAGAAATTGAAGTAATAGACGACAAAACCGAATGGAATAGCTATAACAARGGCCCGGGCATATATATTCACTTATCCYCAAAAAGGGAAAAAGGAGAGAAGAGGACGACCAAAGTCCYGGATATCTCTCGCGGAATCATTCTTTAGGCCTTCCCTTCAACCCGGGCATATGTAAGGCCGACGCAGGCATCAACAAAGTCCGCGTCTATGAAATCTGTCGAGAAGATCTGCAAACGATCAGCACAGCCTCTGGAGAAGCACTGGGTTATGAACAGTCTAGCATAATTATGGATTCTGTTCGTAACAGGTCTCACACACAATACAGGATTATCAGCTTGTGGAGTAACTGTATTCTCCACCCGGTAAAAGTATTTCCGGGATGACACAGGTGGCTGCTCGCTCAAATGCTTTATGTTGCTCTCAAACTTTGTTGCCGGCAAATCGGTGTCGATCCAGTTATCTTTCAGATATCCAGTGCTCCACAATAGCCCTCCAGCCTTGGGCTGAGGTGATTTCCTCGGTTTCCAGACGCAAATTACTCTCTTTGGCAATAGTTCTGCAATTGTCTTTCCGAAAACAGCATCATCCTGGTGAATAAGAAATTCTCCTAGCTGCTCCTCCAAGTACTTGTCGAATTCCAGAGGATCTTCGTGTCCAAATTCTGTGCGTATCTCAAGAATTATGATCTCGGATTGGGTCTCGGAGAGGAACTTTTTAACATCGTTGATGACAACATCAACGTTGTAGGTAAGCAGGATTCCGTGACAGATTCGTCGATCCTCCTGAACTCGGATATCAAGAACCCGAGCCCCTCTCGCAAGCTGATCGTAAATGGACAAAGATTGGCACTGTGCGAATGGACGGGTTATGAAAGGAATACCAATCTTGTTCGTAGCAGAATCATGGGTACCAGGCCAGACAATGTTGTTTATGTGAACTTTTTCAGGGTTGAGACCTGACATCCAGTTTTTCCTGTCCTCAGGACGGTAGTCACAGCCAGGAAAGTTACATCCAGCACTTCGCTTCATATCAAGTAAAGTCTTCTTCTCAGTTGAAATGGCCTTCCTTCGTTCCAACTGTTTAGAGACCTCGGCACCCATGATTGATCAGGATGAGATGTGGGAGGAGGATAAGTCTGTCTTCGTCTTCTTCCTCCTTATTTCTTGCTTTAGGTAGGAAAATGATTAAGTTTGGCGTTTTAATACATGTATTTAAATTCATTTTCTTATATGCGTGTATGGTTGTACTTTGGAGTCAAGATCATCAATAAGAACAACATTTATGTATAAAAYGATAAACTTTTCTCTTCCTTTTATTTATCGTTTCCAGATGAGAATTGACTTCTATAAAACTGTCTTTCAAATGGGGGGCCGGCGACCTTGCATGATTGGCCTAGAGTCACGATCAACCTAAACAATCCTTGTTTAGTCCACACCTATAATGCTAWCCAATGCCATCATTTTTCGGTGGTTTTGCTTTACCTGCACACCTAATGCATATCTTCCATCCTCGTTGGTTTTTRGGAGAAGATATAGAACGAACAAAGAATCTTTAGCCGGTGAAAGAGAATCATTCCCACAACCAAGGATGTGCATTCCGTTCACAGCCGTCGGTAGAGCATGCGAAACATTTATATTTATATCTCTATCTGTGGTAATAATATTTTAAAGCAGCAGGTCAACAATCGACATCTATTATATCATTCAGACAAAACGTGTACTGAATYGATTGCAGCTTAAACAACACACATAAGTCTTTTAATCGACTTCTAAAGAAACTCAATGAATTTTATGGGGGGGACCAAATGTTCCAACTGGTTGAGTACATCAAATTTTGAACAATAGGGGTTTTACTTCACAATTTCTTCCGCTACCCCTGCCATAGTCCTGAGGTTAACTTGGTATTATTTCTGGCGATGGTGTGAAGATGGAAACGAGTCCAAACAAGAAAAGAGATTATGTGACGATCATTATCAACTATTTCATCACAAAGACACACCACAAAAACTTACATCTTAAAGATGGACAACAAACAACTTCATTTGRTGCCATCTGGACAAGAAGCCTAGGGGGGACCTATGTCATAAATATTGAAGGAGCATTTTATAATGATAAAAATGACCTGAGCTGACTGACAGTGATAAGATGATAGATTGCAGGATCAGCTTCAGAGAAAACATCTCCAAACCTAACTTTAGATTGTGCTCCATTTTGCACTTTGTTTCCTTCTCCAACCAGACCGTTTATAACCAAAAGGAAACCAAGCCTGACCTTTTAACATGTATTGATACCTTATTTCACCCTTAGCAGGTGGCCAGGCCAGCATTCGCACTTTCACATTAAACACTCACTCCCAATGAAAAGAATAAATAAACTTAACAGGAAAGCAAAACAGAAATGTAGTGRAGTTTTCTGCATTTTGTTGTTAATGCTATGCGATAATAGTTCAGAAACATCCATGCTATATGGACGAGAAACCAGTAAAAGTAGTGAAATGGGAGAGGAGGTCACACTKTTGTAACTCATATGGGAAAACTACTATGGGGCACAATAATGTCCTCGATAAGTTGGAAACAGATGCTTATATATTCTCAATGCATCATTTGGAAGTTACAAATACCTAAATAAAAAAAAAAAATTAAAAAACACACTCTGTTCAAGGAGGTCCTAGAGAGTAATTACTTTCACAAGGATAATGAAGATAAAATGCACGAAAACAGAAACTTTTCCCAGTAACAAGAAAAGGAGAAGAAAAAAGAAAAAAGAAAAAAGAAAAATTTAAAAATTCCTATATTAACTAGAKTGAAAGGTTACAGCAAAAGATATTTCAGACAAGTATTTATTTTTGTGTTTTGCAAGGTATTCCAGGCAAACAGTAAAGAATCAGAAAGGTTTACRTTTTATCAATGTGTGATGAGTAATCATCTTCCACTTTATCAGCAAAGAATTCCAAATTTGGGTTAGCTTCCCCCTCTTGAAACATGAAACCTATCAGAAACACTAATAGGACCCAAATGAAGATCAGTTTCTAACCAGCTAAGAGCTTGCTCTTTCCTAACTTCTGTCTCATTCATTAACTGTCTGATCTTCACTACAGATTCCCACCTGCCAAGTGCAGCATAAATGCTCGACAAGAAAATGTAGACTGCCGGAGATTTGGGGTCTAATTCAAAAAGGTGCTTTGCTGCTATTCTACCCAATTCTACATTCCCATGAATATGACAAACTCCAAGTAAGGCATTCCAAACACAATCATCGGGTTTACAAGGCATCTTTCTCAGCTGATATATGACTTCATCAAAACGTCCTGCTCGACCTAGCATATCAATTAGGCATGCATAATGTTCAGGACGAGGAACAATACCTTGATCATGAATCATTGACTCAAAAAAGCTAAGTCCCTCATTGACAAGGCCTGAATGACTACACGCACTAAGAAGGACAAGAAAGGTGATGCCGTCTGGTTTCACACCTGAGCTGATCATCTCAGCGAACAAATTAGTCACTTCGTTACCAGAACCATGATGGGCAAATGCAGATATCAGTGTGTTCCATAAGACAACATCTTGTTTGTCACCTATAATCTGAAAGACTTGCTCTGCAACTGGCAAACATCCACACTTTGAATACATGTCAATAAGCGAACTCACAACTATGGAATTAGGTGTAAACCCAGTCGTTATCAAATGTGCATGAATTTGTTTACCATGCTCGAGTGTGGCTGTACTTGCGCAAGCACGCAGGCAACTACTAAAAGTAAACTGATCAGGTTTAACTCGAAGCGTCATCATCCTTGCAAATAACTCAATGGCATCATGTCCCATATTATTTTGAGCATACCCTGTAATCATAGCAGTCCAAGAAACAGGATTTCTTTCAGGCATGACATCAAACAAAACCCTGGCTGAATCCATGTCACCCCATTTGGCATATCCTGAAATCAACGTGGTCCAAGCCAGGACATCCCTTTTCCCCATCTGATCAAACAAATGCCTAGCATCACCTAACTCTCCAGATTTAGCATAGGCATCAATAATAGAACTGGAAAGGACCACATTTAATAAAAATCCCGAAACCAGCACTTGACAATGCGCCTGCTTTGTTAGTCTTGAGTCCCTCAATTTCACACAAACTGTCACGAGCCCAGCAAAGCTATACTCGTTGAACCCAATGCACAACCTCCTGAACTCCTTATAGAACTTGAAAGCCTCATGAGAATACCCACTTTGTGCATACGCAATAACCATAGTATTCCAAGTCACAACATCCCTTTCAGGCATTTGATCAAATATCCTTCTTGCAGGCTTTACCATCCCTAGTTTCGCATAGCAACAAAGCATATTATTCCAAGAGTACAAATTTTTTACACTCATTTTATCGAACACTTTACGCGCTTCTGTATGATCACGGAGTTTGGCATACATATTAATCAAATGGTTGGCTAAGAACGTTTTGGGATGTTTCAATCCCGTAATCTTTAAATGAAGGTGGACCCATTTGCCCAGTTTAAGGGACCTGGAAACAGCACAGTGTTGTAAGAGAAAAGCTAATGCTTTTGCGTTCAAACGGAGGCCCTTTGAAGCAAGGTTACCTAGAGAATGAACAGCTTCTTTTAAACGACCTTGAAAGCAGAGGTTCCTAAGGTTTTGCTCGATGCATGAATGCTTCCTTGGGTGCTTACTATGGTTGTTGATGCTAACGTATTTAACTGGTGACCTAAGGACCCGAGTTGGGGAGGTGAAAGAGGGCATTCGCAAAGGGGCACCATGTGACATGTCCGTGGTTCTGCTTGTTCTTCATTTAGCTCGGCATGAAATGGCCAGTGGCAATATGTGTTCCAGCGAGCATTGGCGTTTGCAATGGGCGGTAACCGTCAGTGGAGCAACGGATAATTGAAAGAGTGAAATGAAGAAGGGATCTCAGGTGAGGCCGGTGCAAAATCCGGATTTCACACCCATTTGGAGTTTGCCAGGTTAGGGGTCTTCAATTTTTTCCTTTCTCCGTTTTAAAGCCTGATTTCATGTTAAAGAGTCCATCTTATTGATTCTTCGATGCACATATGGTGGATCTTGACAAATGTTCCTGAATTCGTCTTTATTTACTTTTATTCCTTATATATATATATAAACATATTTCTCATTTAATTATAAATCTCTTGACCTTGTTATAATAATTTCCATAATAAAATTTGAAAGTTAAACACACATGTCTTCAAGTTAAAGGGCAAAATGATCTTTTAAGAATAATTATATTATTTAGATTTAATTTCGATCTTCAYTATGRTAGTATAATAGCATCTGATTCAAGTGCTTTTCTATTTATTTAATTTCTTTCAATCTTTATCTAATATATTATTGACTTTCCTACCTCTCCAATATAGTTTCTTCATAGTCAAAGCTACCTAACATATCCATCATTCTAGATTTTCAAATTAAAAATCATCGTACTAATGTTATTATTGGAGGCTTCCATCTTAATTAAGAGGCTCTAATATAACTTGTTGAGCAAAATACATCTACCAACATGATAGCCATAAATTGAAGGAGTACAATATACGTAGTAATGATGTCAAAAATTTTTTTTATCCCTTTTGACAATCAAGAAATATGCAAATAAAGTCGAAGCAAATAAATAGTAATAATGCTTAAATCATAAAATAATATGAGATATTAAATTTTGACGTAAAACGTTCTTCAAATCAAAAGAAAAAAAATAATGAACTTTCAAATTACTAAACAACTTTTACTATTAAAATAATGTGCAGACCAATTTATTTTCTAGTTACATGTTGACGGAAATCAATCAACAACTCATCCAAAAATGGTATTCAACATGCACCTAAATCGCCAAAATCTGAAGCAACGCTAAGAAATAAGAACTACTCCKAGCAATGTTAGGAAGAGAAAACAGCCAGCAAACCAGAAGATTTCAGTTTCAACATAAAATGTCTGTAACAACTTCTGAAAGTGGTTCGAATGAAGAAGATGAAGAAATCTTTCTTTCGGCTGAAGAGCAGCACCGAGAGAGCAACCAGAATTTTTCTGCTTCTACTATCTTTACCTTTTCTTTTTCTCTTACCTTTTTCTCTCATCTCCTTGCATCTCTATTTTGTACACGGCAAAACACCACCTTTTATATTTCCCTTATTTCTTTTTCTGATTTCATAAGACCATGAGGWGCAAAACAAATGTCGACTTTGTTTCTCCTTTTTACTTTGGTGGTCGTATGTGAGAAGGGACTCGCTCAGTAAAGCCTTACCCGGAGCGCCGCCGTTCCCAGCCCTTCAGAAATTCCCTTCTCTATTTCTCCCTGAACGGCCTTCACCGGCATCCAGTGCTGCGACGCCGAACCCCTTGCTCAACCCTTTACCAGCTTCCGCTGCTGTGCCCTCTGCTACGCGACAGCTGCGGCGCCGTATTTTGTGCTTTTCCTCAAGGTTCTTTTGCACTTCCACTGTTGTTTGTGCCCTTTGGATATATATATTCATACTGACAAATTGGCATCAGAAAGCAAACCGATGTGCAGTTAAGAAAATTTATTATGCTATTTAGTTCCTTCTTTCTCTTGATTTAGCATTTTCTCTGCAAACTCTCTCTCGCTACCTGTTTCGGTTTTCTTTCTCTGCCTTTGCTCATTGTCTCCATCTAGTTCTAGTTATTTAATGTTAAATCAGTTCATTTTTTGTGCTGGAGGTTTTCCATTTAATACTTTGTTCATATCCCTGTTAGGTGTTAGCTTGTCCTGGTTCCGCACTGCCTGTGTACGAATTGTTGCAGTATCCTTACTCTGGACTTTCGGTGTATTTTGGCCATGATGACTATGGGATTTTAGATYGGCCAAACTTGTTTATAAACTTCTTTCTTGTGGTAAACATCGGGGTATACAGATTCTGCATTAACATTTCTTCTAATGAAGGAATAGCAAATTATGAGCCTTCAATTACCAATGTGGCTTCTGACCTTGATTATRGTGGTATTGAATGAGTAGTGTTGAGGCAATTTTGCTTYGATGTATGTTTTGCATGCTCTATGGTCTGGYCTTTCTTGGTTACAGGTTAATTCTGTAGTAATTAATATAGTTAATTAGAAAGCTATATTCTTGCAGAATGGGAGAAAAACCATTAAATTTTAAAGAAAGTGGCGGAATCCTCGAAAAGAGCATGATCATTTGTTTGTGGAGACTTGAGAAGTGTAATATCTTAGGCTACAATTTTATTTTATTTTTTTTTTTGGCTGCCCTCGAATGTTTGATCCAATAACTCAAACAAGATCAGACTCTTCATTATTTTATGTACATTGGTACATGTTATATATAATGATTCTGTTATTCACTTTGGAAATATGTTAAGAACACATTGCAGTAATTAACAGGTAAACAAAATTATTTAATTACTTACATGTTTGACATTCCCAACTTTGTTAAGCACTCTCATATAATTCTTCAATTTTGACATTCCTAAGATTGAACTTTTCTTGATTTTTAATAGTAATTTACATCAAACCTAGAATGTCTATTTCTTTATCTAACTTCTTGATTAGGCACTTTTTCCTTTTCCTTTTTGGTTCTTTTTTACAAAGAGCAAATATTTATCTCCAGTTATAAGCAGTTGCATATGATAATCCAAATTTTGGCTTGGGAGGGTGCAATTTGTGAGAAGCTCTGGTAAGAAGCAATAGTTTGTGATTATGGCAACAGATAAGGAGTGGATTGAGCATGAGAGGAGTGTTGAGAGGAGAGAGCAGGATGATTTTCCTAATTAGAGAAGAAGAGTCCAAGTTAGCTTCTAGTGCTGCCTCRTTAGCCAACCTGCTGATGACGAGCTTATCTAGTTCGAATAACTTGGTTAGTTTCTCGGTCGGTCAGCTGTGGATGATCGGCCAGAATGGCTATCAGCAACACTCCATCGGCTGGCTTTGCCCATTGGCCMACTTGGCTGACCTGCTGCTGGGCATCTCCCTTCTGCTAGTTACATATAGAGATTTGTGCCTCCGATCATCATGTTTACACTTTTGTTTTTTGTTGGAGTTTAGGTGTCAKATATGGGTTCAACAACCTGGCATTAGTTTAATATATTGCTCACACTGCTATTAATTCTTTTTTCTTTTGTCTCTGGAAAGTTGTTGTTATGCTTTTGCAGCCACATAAGCATGTTCTCCATTACATTTTAACCTACCAAAAGAAACCTCCCTCTTGATGAGCAAACTATAGAAGCGGTCATGTACACAGTGGTTGATATGGATTGCATAGTGTAAACGGCTCGATTTTGCCCTTTTTAGAGCCAAACAGGCATTGGCTTTCTTTTTTTACCTCATTCCGAACTTTGGCTTTAACGGTATCTGGAATAGGGTTTTGAAGGAAAACGCAATCTGGCATAAAGTCTTTCTTTTTCTACTTTGAGCTTGTATTTGAAACCAATATKGGGGAAAACACAAGCTATAAATCGCATTATACTAACAAATAAAGTTTGTCTTTTAACACCGTTTTCATCGTCTTATAGGGTTAAAAATCTTTCCCCAAATTGATGTAAATTTTCATCCGATCTTACCCTAGCTTTTTCACCGCTACTATTGTGCTCCTTCTCTAGTAGTTCTCATCTACTGATTCTCTGTTGCAGCCCCTAGCTTTTTGTAATGTAATTTAATTCGCTGCTATTTTGTTATTTCTTTGCTARTCAATTCGCTCATGTAATTCAGTTTTTTGCTTCAATTTTTGTTATTTCTTTGCTATTTTGTTATTTCTCCGCTGCTGCAATTGTTTGTTTTGTTATTTTTTGTAAGAAATGTTTTTCTTTATATACTACTTTTTTTTTTCTTTCTATGTTGATATACTAATTTTTCTTATCCTCACAAAATTCTTTTTTTTTTTTTCTTAGTTYATATACTAGTTTCTAAATGGATTTAATTTCCGATGGTTATACTAGTAATAATACCATAGATGAATTTGTTATTAATGAAAATATTAATGTTGGAACTGAAGATCATGAACAACATAAAGACTATACAATCAATTTAGGTAGATCTAAAACCAAACCAGATGAATCCACCACCCAAGGTGTAAATCTAAGCAAAAACTACTCTTTATTGGAAATTCTTTGAGAAAGATGAGGATATAAATAAGGCTATTTGTAAATTTTGTAGGCAAGAGTACAACCATAGGAAAGAGGATTGTACAACACAAACAAATGTATGACAACAAATTCAAATTAATGGTAATATATTAAGTGGTGATTTTACTTGCAATCATGAGAAATCAAGACTAGAAATGACTAGATTTTTAGTAACCACTAGTGTGCCTTCAGGAATGGGTGAGTGCCCACCCTTTTCAAGACTATTTAATAGGTGCTTTACACATTTTTATAAGAGAATACCGGGAGTACACTTAGAAGAGACATTTTTCACGCTACCTTTGTACTTGATCATTGCTGTCTCGTTTGACTTTGTAGACCCATTTGTTTCCAATGGTCTTCCTTCCTGTGGTAGTGGGACAATTTCTTCTTGCATTGTTGCCATCCGCATAGAATCTTCTTGGCTACTTGTAGCCTCATGGAAAGTTGGTATGAAATATGATCTGAGTGCCAAGTTGGTTTTCTCCTTTCCCAAATCGATCGCCAAACTTCTGGAGTTGTAAACTCAGCTTGTTTTTGTTCTTCATTCTTTGGTGCTGCTTCAAAAGAATCTAGAACTTCTTGTTCTTGTCAATCTTCAACTTGAACTACAGTAGTTTCCGATTTCTCTTTTGAAGTGCTATCATCACTTTATTTCTTATCTTCTGCAAATATAACATCTATGTCGATAATTACCTTGTAGGAAATGGGATCCCACAGGCATTACCTTTTAATTCCATCAACATATCCTAAGAAAATACATGTTTTTTTGGATTTTGTATCCAACTTTGGTGTTTCTTTTGTACGGTGCATATGTAACACTTTCAAATGTATGAAAATGAGAAGAATCAGTTGGCTTAGTAGTCCACATCTCCAAAGGCATCTTCAGATTAATTGTGTTTGATGGCAACCGATCATAGCGGGCCATCTTGACTGCATGAACCCAAAATGACTTGGCCAATTCCATAGTTCTAGACATTGCTCTTGTCGTTTCCGATAAGGTTTTGTTCATCCACTCTACTACTCCATTTTGACATGGAGTGTGTGAAAACCAGAGAAACAAAACTATGAAAATGAGAGAAGCATGAGAAGTAAGAGAATTGGGGAAGAAGCAGTTTATTCAATTAAGAGATATTAACTTGGACAAGAGAAGTTTTGTACTTGTACTATTGCTAACTAACTAACTATAACAGGACAAATAATAGTAACACGTCTGTTATATTGGTTATAGCTCAGAAATAGCTGATCAAGACTTCACTCCTCCACCATAAGATCTATCCTCAGCTTGATGATGTGTGCACAACARCAAGCTGGTACAAAAAGAAATATGTTTGGGAGAGCACAAACTTTTGGTAAATAAGTCTGCATGTTGATGTTGAGAAAACACAAACTGTAAGGTGATAGCTCCATCCTTGACCATTTCTCTTGTAAAATGGACATCWGCTTCTATGTGTTTCAATTTTGAATGATGTGGCAAGAGCTAAGGCAGGGATGTTATCACAATTTAAGGAAGGACCTGTGACAACTTAATGTGCAAATATTTGAATAAATGACTCAACCATTGAAGCTCGAGATTGTATCCGCCATAACTCGATATTCTGCTTCTGTACTTAACCTTGAAGCATAATGCTGCTTTTTGCTATACCAAGACATAGGAGTATCATTTAGCAAAATCACAAACCCAGAAYCAGAACTTCTGCTATTGGGATCCCCAGCCCAATAAGCATTAAAAAAAATGCTTTAATATGCAAGCTTTTAGTAGATTGTTTGGCATGTTTAAGCAGAATATCAATGTCCAACGTTCCTTGTATATATCTCAAAATTCTCTTGGCAGCAACTAGATGATGATATGTGGGAATGTTGCATGAATTGGCACATTGTATTCACACTAAGCAATATCTAGTCATGTAAAAGTCAAGTACTCTAAGCATCCCACTGAACTTCTGAAATAATGTGCTTCATTATCAGATAAAAATGGCCATTCATCATTCAATAATTTGACTCCAGCTTGGCTTGGTGTAAGATGAGTGTTGCAATCTGTCACCCTGCCTTATGAATAACATCTCTAGCATATTTTGTTTGACACAAAATGATACGCCCACCTCTGAGATGCTTGATTTCCGAATCAAGGAAATAATGAAGATCACCCATATCAGTCATCTCAAACTCCTTTTGAAGAGAAGTCTTAAGCTAAGCCACTGCATTTTCACAACTTCCTGTGATAATTATATCATCCACATACAATAAAAGATACACCATAGACTTGTCAAATGATGCAATGAATAGGATAGGATATGCATAAGATGCCTTAAAACCGAGAGAAGGAAGAAATGCAATAAATCTCTCATTCCAAACTCTAGGAGCTTGTTTTAAGCCATAGAGAGATTTATGCAATTACCAACATAATTTAGATGTGTTTGATCCACAAAACCACCAGGTTTAGCCATATACACCTATTCCTTTAAGTGACCATGCAAAGATGCATTTTTCACATATAGTTGATGAAGTCTCCAACCAAAATGTGTTGCAATGCCTAATACCAATCTGACACTAGTATGTCTCACCACAGGCGAAGAAGTCTCATAATAATCAACTCCTTGCTCTTGAGAGAATCCCTTGGCAACCAATCTAGCTTTATGTCTAGATATAGAACCATTTTCATTTTTCTTCAGTTTAAACATCAACTTACAGCTAACTACATTCTTACCATATGGTAATGGTACTAGAGACCTATTTTTCTATGCATTTGAGGCATTCATTTCTACTTTCATTGCTTTATTCCAAGCAGGACATTGTAGAGTAACTTTATAATTATGTGGTTCAATAGTACTAGGATTAGATAGATTAGCACCAACAACTGACATAAAGGCTTTCTTCTTAAAAATACCTCTTTTGGCTCTAGTGAGATAGCATGGTCATTAAGACTCCGTGTTGATYTCTTCAACAGAATGAAGAATATTGGACTCTGGAATAGGATTAGAACTTGACTTCGTAAGAGTTTCAATTACCATTGTCACACCTTGACCTGGTTCAGTATCCACTGCAACATTACTAGAAGATTCTCTGAAGTGAACAATAGAGTGATTGTCAGGTGCAAAGGCATTCAAATTAGTTAACAAGATTTGGTGATGTAGATTCTGCAATGCATGACCCGAGAACAGCAGCACCAATATGGACAATCACTAGACTTAGTGGAGAAGCTCTATCTCAACATCATTAGAACCTCCATTTTCAGTTGCAACACTCCCACCAATATTTTCTCCCAAAATGGTCTCACCGCCATTTAAGTTATTCTCATTAGCAACGTAATTCTTAGCTCCACCACCAGAATTATCAATATTATTATTCTCATCAACATTAGCCCCAGTATTAGAATTATCAACATTYTTGTTCTCGTAAACATGACCAAAAACAACATTATTAGTAGTTAAATCAACACCATTATTATCTGAGGTAGCAACAGTAACAGGTAGAGGAGATACAATAGCCTCACTTGATYAAAATAAATGTTTATGATTTGAAGAGATAGGTGCAGGTATAATAGTCTAAGTAGGGGTAGAGACCAGAGGGTTATTTGGCATAAACACAACTGCTGAAGTTTAAGATGTGAGTATAGCTATCACTAGATACAACTGAAGAGCACTAATTAGCATAGGAAACACTCTTTCATAGAAAATGACATGCATGCCGATAATAAACCTCTTTGAAGACCTATAATAGTTGATAAACCCTCTATAAGCCATTGTAAACTCCATAAACACACATTTGTCGGATCTTGCTTGCAACTTATTTGAATTATAAGGAACCAATAAAGGATAAGAAGCATAACCAAACACTTCTATGGAATCTAATTCATGAATTTCATGAAATAATGTTTCAAAGAGAGATGACATTTGRAGATTAGTTTTTGGCGTTCTATTGATGAGATATATTGCAAAAGCAAATGCATGATACCAAAATGAAATTGGTAAAGAGGCTTGTTGCATCATTGTAAGAGCAGTTTCCTTAACATGTTTGTTCTTCCTCTCAGCAATCCCATTTTGTTGAAGGGAATAAGGATAAGACAGCTGATGTACAATACCCTTATTTTTTAAAAACTGCCTGAAAATATTACTCATGAACTCACCACCTCCATCAGTCCTTAAACATTTTGTAGAAGAATTAAATTGATTTTGCACATAGGCAGATAAAGTTTGAAAATGAGTAAAAAACTATACTTTATTTCTTAGTGGAAAAATCCATGTATACCTAGTACTATCATCTACAAAGACTACACAAATTTGAAACTCTCAAAAGATAAGTGTGGTGCTGGTCCCCAGACACCAGAGTGAATTAAATCAAATGGAGAAGCAACTCTAGACTTTGAAAGTGGAAAATGAAGCTTTGTGAATTTTTCATATAAGCATGCTTCCATAAAGATGAATAGTCTGCAGAAGCTTTATTATTTTTCCCAATTTTAGCTTTCTTTATCATGATAGAAACAATCTCATTAGATGGATGGCAAAGTCTTTTATGCCATAATGAATGCTGAACTTGTTTTCCTAGGAATGCAGAGTAAGTACTACTACTTGTACTTTTATTTGTGGTAGTAGAAGCTGAAGAAGAAAACTGATTGCCATATGTTCCAAGATGGCAAGGAATAGGATACAACCTTCCGCTACTCAAACCTTTGAAGAGCACCTTGCCTTGCACCTTATCTTGTATCAAACGTTCAAATTCATCAAGTATAACTCTCACTTTATTTTATTGACATAATTGATGAATAGATAACAAGAATGTAGCAAGTTCAGGAATGAGTAGGATATTTGATAATGCTATAACCCCCAGAGTTGAATTACCATTGTGAGAGATGGATGTATTCTCACCATTACCATTTCTCGCTGTTTCATTTGAAGGAAAGCTTGTGACAAGATTGAGTAATCAAATTTCAAATATCACATGATTGGATGCACAAGAGTCCGTAATCCAATATGGAACAATCACTGCACGTATAGAATTCTGTCCTCCAATAATGAGTGGATCTATATTAGATGGTTGTCCACTACTTGTAAAATTAGCAGATGTTGGCGGTGGTATTCACTGGTAAGAGAATGCTATGATGACCAGTATTTTCTCGTTGTTGCATTAGATTATTTCTAAGGGAAAAAGAAGCACTGTTGCCTTGCTGCACAACGTTACCTTCTTGCATAGTATCATTTTGTGGTMGTGCAGAATGTTRACTTGTTGCTACTGAAGGTTATTATAGTATTGTGACSCTCTTTGATTTAGAAACTCAATCAAATGGTAAAACTTGTCTACAGTGTGAAATCTCCTACCACAATGCTGGCATTCTACATTACTTGTAGAAGAAAAACCTCCAAATCCATCTGGAATGTTGAAAGTAGACAATGTGTTGCATGTTTTGGCATTTTGACCAGTTTTATGACATAAATGACATGCATTTGGCCTAGAGTTAACATTAAATCCTATTCCTCCTGAGTTAATACTACCTCTACCACCAAATTGACCACCAACACCTCTACCATTAGCATAAAATCTTGAGAGAGGACCACTATTATCATTGAAAGACTGAGGATACATTAGCATAGTTCTTTATTTCCCTTGATTAGATATTGGATAAGCAGATTGTATCAAAGCACCAGAATAAGGATTTTGCACCATGGTTACTGCTTGAGAAGGCTGATGCACAACAGACTGTGGGTTAAAACTAGCATTTGACTGACCACCTACGCCAGTAAATTGACCAGTTTCGTTGGACAAAGAAGACTTGGCCAACATTACAGTCAAATGAAGCATTGCAGTGGACTGTGCGACTTGCTCTATATCATATTCTGCTGCTTTCAGTAATGTTTTGAGATTGGTCATTGAGCAATGCTCAAGTTCTGATAATTGTCTTAAAAGCAGTAGACTCAAGTAGCAATCCTTCCAAGAGAGTTACTACAATATCATCATCCTCTATTTTCACTCCTACTTATAACAAGATCATCTCTTGCATTAATTCTTAATCTTCTCTAAATACACTTCTATTGTATAGTTTCCCTTCGTAATTCTCTCCAAATTAGCATTAAGTTGCAGAATATTGTGCTTATTAGAATCAGTAAACTTAGACTTTAGGCTTGAACAAATCTCAGCAGCACAAGTGCTTCCAATAGCACAAGACATAGCCCTAGGACTTAATGTAGGTCCTATCACATTTGTGATATTTCGATCATTAGTTTTCCACTTAATATAAGATGCAGACAACACCTTAGTAACACCATCTTATGCTAATATAAACTGAACAGGGCACTTGTTTGAACCATCAACATGCCCAAATAGATATAATCTTGTCAAAAAAGATTCCATTCGAAACACCCATGTGGAATAGTTAATCTCATCTAGAACGACATTAGGTAAAAAAATTGGTGTGTTATGAAAAATGGACATGCTTACAACTATAAATCTTCTCAACCTTGATAAACAAGGTCTTAAATCACCAACACTTCAACCAAAATTACTGCAACTAATCGTCAATTAAACCAACAACTTCAACTCAACTGTATAACTCTTCTCAAACTTGATAAAAAACAACTTCTCAAATCATCAAGACTTCAACCAAATTTACTGCAACTAATCATCAATTAAACCAACAACTTCAACTAATAACCAACATTTGCAACAATTAATAGAAAATTCTACTATAATAACATCAAATTGAAAAGAAAACCACACCAGAAGTTCAATTGAATAAACACAAAATGATCGAAGCCGTAAAAAGAAAGCTTAGCTCAGAAGCTCTGAGCACCACGACATAAAATTGCAGAAGAATAAGCGTGAAATAGAGAAGCACAACCCAAGCTTATTGTGAATCGATGCTATGCTCTGATACCATGAAAACCAAAGAAGCAAAACCATGAAAATGAGAGAAGCGTGAGAAGTAAGAGAATTGGGGAAGAAGAAG
The DNA here is from genome assembly GCA_001752375.1 of Rhazya stricta. Taxonomy (NCBI): domain Eukaryota; kingdom Viridiplantae; phylum Streptophyta; class Magnoliopsida; order Gentianales; family Apocynaceae; genus Rhazya; species Rhazya stricta. The sequence goes on from MEJB01000015.1 coordinate 5,416,846, forward strand.
TTTATTCAATTAAGAGATATTAATCTCTAAAAGAGAACTTTATTATTTATACTATTGCCAACTAACTAACTATAACAGGACAAATAATAAGAAGCCATGTGTTATGCTTACAGCGCAGTAATAGCTAATCAAGATTTTAGTCCTCTATCATAACAGTGTGCACCCGAATAAACTACCTTTTGGTACCTTTTTGTTCATAGAAGTTATTAAATTCATCGTCTATATATTCTCCTCCGTTGTCTGTAATCAAACACTTTATCTTTTTCTCAAATTCAAGCTCAACCCATGCTTTAAAAGTCTTGAAAGCTATAAATACATCGCCCTTACTCTTGATTGGATACATTCAACATCTCCTGAAGTAGTCATCAATAAAAAAATACTCCCTCTATCACATAAAGATAGACTTATTTTCCTTTTTCTTTCGTCCCAAATCATAGGCCTGATTTTATTTTTAAAAAATAGTTAAATTATCAATTCCTATTATGCCCTCAATTATGATGCGTCAATATCAAAGAATAATCTTGATAATTAACAAACATATTTATTATAGAAGACTAAGTGTTTAAAGATAAAAATACAATAAATATTTTAAGTTTTAACTCATGAGCGGAATACTAAGTGTTCTCTTATTTTGAAGACTTCCTCTTATTCAACTTGGAATTTTTTATGGTCTAATCAACTTCAACCAAGTGGTTCTTACTAATTCCTAAAGATTAATAGGGATGCAAACAACCACCATTCTTATGGCTCCCAATTGAGTTTTTTATGGTTATATTTTCTTTAGCCATTAAACTTTAGCTTTTTCAAAATTATATGGCAGTTATATTTCCAAAAATACGTTGGTAAATTGAGATAACAAGATTCAAGCATATTTATCCTTTCATTTTGTATGGCTTAGGGGCATATGAGGAAAGTAACATAAAAGATTGATTAATTTGACAATGGTAAAAAAAAGGTAACGATACATTTTTGAGCTCGGGAAGAAGCTTTTGTTTTGAGAGAATCTTCAAACCTCGTTCTGACTTGTGATCATGCTTGCACTGCCATATCATCATTAATTTTTCTGGTGAACTTGTTGATTCAACAAACACTTCTTTCTCTTGAAGTATCTCTCTTTTAAGCATATACAAATTTGCAACAATCTTTTCCGCTTTTATCATCAGAAGCGCACCTTTGACAATCTTCATAAGTTCATCTGAACATTGATTTTACACCCATTACAATCTAATTATCCCAAAGACAATAGTTTTTCTTCAGGCCTGTCATTTGTCTTACCTCCTAAATGGTGGAAACTTTACCATCATACATCTTTAGTTTGACAATACCAATACCAACAATCTCCAAGACATGATCACCTCTCATGAACACAGATCCTCCTGATGTAGGTTCATATCAGTGAAACTATTCTCTCCGGGGAGACATGTGGCATGTTGCTCTTGAGTCCATATCTAGACATCATCGAATCTTCTTCCCCCTTCACAACTATTGTTGCCTCGGTTTATAAAATTTCACCATTATCTGAGGTGCTTGCTACATTAGCCTGGGGATTTCTAGCATTCTTCTCCACATTCGTCTTGTTGCTCTAACAATTTTTCTTGAGATGTCCTTTCTTGTTATAGTTGTAGCATTTAATACTCTTTTTACTTCTTGGCTTGGACCTACCATAATTTAGGCTCCCAATGGAATTACTTTCTGTTGATCTACCTCTCTTTTCTATTTTTTGTGGCGAATTTGTCCTCATTGTTCTTGCGTCTGTGCCCCTCTTCCAATACAACAACTGCAACATCTTGAAATATTAGATAGCCTGAGAGAGTATTATTTGTCAGGTTGATGATAAATTATTAATCATACGAATTTGGTATACTTTGAAGTAGAATCTCTACACGCTCACTTACATGTTATACTCTATATTTGAAAGTTTTGAAAAGAGTATTCATAATGTTGATATAAGTCACGAAAGCATCTTTTGTCATCCAAAGAGTGTTAAGTCTTCAAATTTAATAAAAATTTATTATGTAGTGACTTAGACTTGTAAAAATTTGACAGAGTGTCCCAACCCTTTCACAATTTTTTCTCTTCTACGCTTGATATAACTCCATTGACCAGGGCCAAATATAGATTTGTAACGACATTATTGTTCATTTTCTTCCATTTTCCATTGTCGGTGACTCAGCTTTTCTTTTGTCGGTTGCCTCCAAGCAATCTTCTTCAGTCAAGATCGCTTTCATCTTCATTTTTTCTTAATTAATGCACATTGAACTTCTTCATTTCAAACTTAGTCACCATTAATTTAAGATGCTTCTTTACTGCTAACTAAATGTGACTGTAGCACAAAAGCAAATACAAACCTATAGCTATGATACCCCTTGTTAAGAAGTTGAGGCACGAAGCACACACGAACAACTAAAGTAGAAATGAAAAAATAAAGAAAATAGATGAACAAAAGGATTTACATGAAAACCAAATTAGTTATGGGTAAACACCATGAATAAACTGTAGAAGTATTCAACTATAGAAAAAGAATTGCAATACCTTCTCTCTAGAATAAGGAGACCACCATTAACAATATCCTCTCTCTTGTAATAGGAAGCCACACCCCTCTTCTAACAAAGAAAAGACTACAAAGTTTTAGCAGAAACTTCTAGTTTTCCTCTTTAAGCTTTCCCTCTCCTTCTCTTTTATTTTTCATGCTAAAAATGGATACAAAATCAAGACTTAAATCCTCATATTTATAGCAGAAGAAAAGGTTTTTCAACTATGGTRATAAACAACTCCAATGGGATAAAATTGGTGTGGACAATGGCGGTGCAAAGGACTGCAATTCAGCCATGGCCTAGGACTTCAACGTCCTAGCTAAAAGATTAGTAGCAACTGGTGGATAATGGCTACAAATTACATCTTCATGCCGCCCTTAGCATGGAAACAGTCTTGATCCAAAATGGTAACTTTATCACATCCCCAACAATTTTTCCACCTGAAGTCATTTTTGCCACAGCTCTTCTATCCTTTCTATTCTTTGCCATCTTCTGTTGCTCCCGTTTCCACTAGGCTAATGGAGGATCAACACTATATATATTATTAGTGTTTATAAGCTTTGACAGAGCATCTGCTATGTTATGTTTTGTATGTATTTTTTGTATTCGCACTTTATTCTTCCACCTTCTCTCGAATAAAGTGATATTGATTTTATCTTGGATGAAATGTTGGACTCTTTGCTAGCTGCTAAGTTCTCTGCCTATCACAAAATAGAGTAGTCTTCTTATTTGCATTTGAGCTCCTCCATTATCATTTGCAACCAGATCACCTCTTCGCTAGCTTATGAAGCTTACACATATTGTTCCTTCATTGTAGAAGTAGTTACAATAGACGACAGCTTAGAAACCCAGCCTACAACTGCTCCAACAAGAAAAAGGTATAACCTATGGTCAATTTGCCTTTATTAAGATCACATGTATACTTTGAATCAACCTAGCCCTCTCACAACAAAATCTTATCCTCCGTGACATAATGCAGTATCTGAGGTACCCTTAAGATATCTCAATATACTCTTTATAGATTTCAATGCTCTTTACTAGGATTTGTCATATATCAACTAATCACTCGCACTGCATGTGCAATGTCTGATCTTGTGCAAATAACAAACATAAAGCTACCAACTACTGATGCATAKGGTACTCAAGACATCTCCATCCTCTCTGCTTCTTTGATGGGAATTATACTTGGGGATCACTWGAAATTAATTAAAAGAYATAAATTAACTTACAATCTTACGTAATTTGGGAATAACTTGAAAAATGGTTGTTCCTTTGCTCGTTCACAAACTTCATTGGAGTTTGGATTCTTGGATCTCCGCACTTATTTGTCTTTCTAATGATTCCTATATGCTTTTCATATTTCTGCATTTGGTGGGACAATAATTGAATGTACTACATTGAAAAGGTAATTAAATAATATATAATTATTAGTCTCTTCTATCTTCATCTCAATTTGTTCAAGAGCTTCCTATGCTAACTCATGTGCTGGACATATTTCAGGCATTTCAGATTCTCTTTCAGGCTAAAGGAAAAATGACATTTTAAAGGAAAGAGAAAATTACGAACTTGACAAACTTGTTAACAATGACATTATTTAGAGTAAATTCAGCGTTTAAATTCAAATATTATAAACTAAATTTAAAATGTTTGAAAATTCAGTTACCTATTGAATTATATAATATTCAAATCCATTCAAATTTTAATTTTAATCAGATGAGCCTTAATCTTGCTCAAGGGAAAACAGAAGAACGAAGAAAGCATAGACTTTTGCGTGCGATTGGGTGGAAGCTACAATCACATCTCATATTTTATTACATCTAATTGACCGGAAAGAAGAAAAGGAAGAAAATAAAAGGGATCATATAGAGTGCGAAGGGCTTAATTTATAACATAATTCATCATTTAAAATAAATTCTGAGTTTATTTCTTAAATAATTTGAGAAGTCTTAATATTTTAAGTTTTTTTTTATATATTTTAAATGATAGGATATTGAACCTTTATCACCCCATACATGTTTATTTAATGAACAAGATTAATCCTATTTTTTAAAATTATTATCAGTATCTGGGTGTTTTTTTACCTTACTAATTCGATTAGAGAAGCATGTATTGAGATATCCATTAAAACATACAACATTTATCATCCATACATAATTATATGACATTTGTTGTTCGTATATGACTCGGAACCCTTACATTCAAGGAGGCAAGAGAGCGACTTGCGACGTGCGCTATCCCTACTCGTCAATCCTATCCTTTTCTATTCCCTCATCTCTTCTTTCTTCTCGATCATACATCAATAAATCGGTTACAATATAAATTTAAAAACATAAAAAAACTAAATAATTATAAAAATGACAATATTCATAATTTTTTCTAAATTGATTATCAAATGTTTCAACTAAATTCAATATGGAGTATTTAAATAATTAAATCCTAATTTTAAATACTCCCATTAAATTGGAGGATATATGATACCTCGACCAATAAAATGATGACACATGTTTAGTATGAAAAGATTCAATCAATAGAAATCAAGGATGGAGTTCGACGAATCAAGTGATGCCACGTCGCTACTAAATGAGACTTCGACCAATCAAACAAATTTGCTTTGCCTATAAATAGAGGTCAAGGCACAAAAGGAAGAAGTCCAGAAATTCACATCAAGGTCCAACAATTGAGAGAAGCTTAGGAGAAAGAGTTCCAAATCTCTCTCAAATCCTGAAATCAAGTTGCGAAGCCCTCGAAAAATTTCAAAGAGAAGAATTAAAGGATTAAGTTCTTGTCACGAGAATATTTCAGAGATTGTAACACTTGTCTTATCAAGTTTATAAGAACAATACATTTGTTTCGCATTTCTCTTAGTTTCTTGTTATATTTTACAAATGAGAGATTCGTATAAACAAATTTTGACACAGCTAGTGGGACCATCTTTATCGTTCATCTCTTCTCTTCAAATCAAATTGAATCAGATTCATCAATGGCCCCCAAGAAGAACATCTCAAAAGCTACCCCTTCCAAATCTGTAACAATTAGTGTTGCCGCTAAATCAACCATGCTGGCCACATATGCACGACTTGTGACGCGGAGTAGGGTACTATTTGATGTCAAACGATTAGATCTGTGAATACTCCAACCCCAGTTCGAGGAAATTCCTCCTCAAGAAATAGGAGTCAGATATGCTATAAGAACAATTGTTCTTGTTTAATTCGGGAACCAAACTCCAAAAGTCCAAACATGCTGACAGCGGATATACTTCAGATTCGGCTCCAGCTACTCCTCAAGAGGATCTGAAGCTCAAGATGATGGCTCATGAAGATCCAACCACAAGTTCATCACCGCTATACCCGATATGATAGAGAATATTTCAACRGTTGAAGAACATATTTCGAATCTAATGAAGTTGGTAGAAAATCTTGTAAAACACAATCAACGGCAACATATCACAATTGCCCAACTATTGAATCGACTTGACAATGCTGAAAAAACAAGTCAATCTGCTCTAAAACATCCTGAGCCTTCAAATATGTCGAGATCTGTGAAAGTTTTAGGAAAGCAACCTTAAGTCAAATTTGAAACTGAAGACATGAGAAAAGCGGGACCTTCAGAAGAAGTTGCAACAATTTAAGTCTCATCAGATAAATTAATCTCCYTTGACCAATTGAAGGATTTCATTGCCATCAAGGATAAGTATGAAGYGAGTACTAAATCTTCTCTATCATATTCTAAACCATATATCAAGAGGATTGATAACTTGAAGATGTCTATAGGCTATCAACCTATGAAATTTAAGCAATTTGATGGCAAGAGAAATCCTAAACAAAATATTGCATATTTTATCAAGACTTACAACAATGCTGGCACATATGGTGACGACCTTATCAAGCAATTTGTTTGATCTCTCAAGGAAACGTGTTTAACTGGTACATCAACTTCACAGGTGGATCCATTGGCAGCTGAAACTAACTTGAGCACGAATTCCTCAACCACTTTTATAGCACTCGTCGAACTGTAAGTATGTTAGAACTCAGTCATACTAAGCAATGGAGGGATGAACCCGTCATTGATTACATCAATCGATGGAGAAGTTTGAGCCTATATTGTAGAGATTGCCTCTCCAAACAATCTACAATTGAGATATACATCCAAGGTATGTAATAGGGCCTCCAATATATCTTAAAAATAATCCAATCAAGAACCTTTGGCTGCCTCGGCTCGTGATATGGAGTTGACTATTACAGTGCACGAAGATCAAGGAGTTCTTATGCTCGAGCCACGAAAAAAGGAAAGATTTGACTTCAAGAAAACAACTAAACCATCCTCCAAGTCTAACACGAGAGGATCCATGACAACAACTACATTGTCTGTCAGGATACCTACAAAGTAAGCAGACAGGTTAGGGAGAAAATAAATACTGTTTCAAATCTTGGAAGAAGACGCATGACTTTGAAAGATATGCAAAATAAATAACACCCATTTCTCGATTCTGATGTTGCAAAAATGTTTGCTAACATGTTGAAAGATGGGATCATCGAACTGCCAGAGATGAAACAACCAAAAGAAGTAGGATGACTGGGGGATCCAAATTATTGCATATATCATCGTCTTCTTGGCCCCCGATCGAGAAATGCTTCATCTTTAAGGATAAAGTTATGGAATTGGCTTGTAAAGTACTCATTTTGCTGGAAGAAGAAAGAGTGACTACTAATCAAGTAAGCATTATGCTAGACACTTTCTCCTCCAGATCTACTAATGCAAATGTTGGGCATGTCTCATGATCACCTGAARGCTTTGTTGAGATCAAATTTGGGCAGTTTGACGTAAAGCCCTCACTTAAATATTCTTGCAAATTAGCTAACCTAGTGGCGTATATGGTTGCAAAGCCATTTGAAAATAATGAAGATGGCAAAGCTGATGATTCTGATTCTGAAAGCTAGACAATTATGAAACGCCAAAAGAATCATGAAAATAAATTTATAAACAAAAAAATTCATTCAAAGAGCCAAAGCAATAAAAAGGAGTGTTCCTAAGCTAAATAAGGCTATTCCTAAGAAAGTCATCAACAAATAGAAGGGTTCATACATCACCAACTACTGGGGACCAATTACATTGGGAGAGTTCTTTCCAAGAGCATTAACTGACAATCTTGAAGTTGTCTCTTGTTCTCTCATAAGTAAAATGAAAGTAAATAATTTTGGCCCCTCCTCTCCAAAAGATTTAGTTCAAGAGGATTGCTCTCTGTAAGCTAAGGGATATACTTCAAATTCAGTCGCATGTATGACGGCCATAGTTTTCAATGATGATGATTTGTTGCTGGGTTCAAAACCCCATAACTGACCTCTATTCATTTTGGGCTATGCGCAAGAAAAGAAGATAAATCGAATATTGTTTAGAGGTTCAGCGGTCGACATCCTATCTCTGCGCATGTTAAAAGAACTTGGGATTTCCTCAGAAGAACTCTCTCAAAGTCACCTCATGATCCAAGGTTTTAATTATGGAGGTCAAAGAGCATTAGACAGATTAGACTTACTAATTGATAAGATGTCATTAAGTGTTTTGCTCCATATGATCAATTCCAAAACTCCTACATTATATTATTGGAAAGGCCTTGGCTTCATAACAATAGTGTTGTATCCTRCACACTCCYCCAATGCTTCAATACATAGATAATGGTGTTGTGAAGAAGTTGARTGTTGAAGACATACCCTTCACGGAGGCAGAAGCATATATTGCAGATGTAAAATTTTACTTTGGCGGGAAAAATATATTATTTGGAGAAAGCCAAATAGCCCCAGAGAAATAAGTTCATGGTAAGGGTGATGTCATTCCTAAATCCAACCCTTATTTAGGGAAGAACTTTAGCATTCTGTGAAATTCTGGGCAATGCGAAAAGCATAAAACAAAAACACAGCATGTTCAAACACCTACTGTCTTCCTTTATTTTCCAAAATCAATGAAGGAAGGCCAGTCTCCCTTTACTGAAGTTAACTCTCTGCAAGGGTTTGCCATGCCTATGACCAAAATCGAGGTGCTAAAGCAATCAAAACCTATTTTGAAGGCTTGTGCACGACCTAAGATAGGGGCCAATAGTGGAGTACGGTTTATTACCGTCCAAAAGAACTGAAGATGGCTTTGATCCTAATGCATACAAACTTCTAGTTAAAGTTGCATATGACCCACGAAGTCAAAGTACCTTAGGAAGATTTATTTCTGAATCAAAGGGTCATGGCCTGAATGAGACACAAAGATGTTAAAACAAAATGGGTATTCTGTGAAAAGTTCATGTGTGGGCATTGGATTCAAACAACCTGCACTTGTGCGCATAGCAATAAAGCAAGTAAGTAATTGTTATACCTCAGTAGAAAATGAATGTTTGGTAGTAGGTTAGAATGTGAACTCTTATGCCTCAGTTTTGAGCGGTTGGGACTCCAAGGGAGAAGATCAAGCAAAAATTTCACCTTCAAAAGACTTGGAGTAGACAAAGAGTCCAGGATAATTCAAAAGGTTGAAAAACCTTCATATATGGATATCTATGCAAACGATATCGAAACAGAATACCTTCTAGGATGAGAAGGAAAAGTACGCTTCTCGTGAATTTCAGCAATGTTCTCGAAGCTAAACTGAAAATCGTAATTCATAGAAAGCCAAAGGAGGAAGATGAGTAAAGTGTTCGCTTATCTTACCATATTTAGCATTATTGATGAACATATTGAAGAAGAAGATGCTGAAGAGGCATCTCCCGAACTTAAAGAAGACATGAAAGCTATCGTGGCTGAATTAAAAGAAGATCAACGGCCAATCTACATAAGTGCTTTTTTATCTCCAAAAGAGAGTGACGTGTATACCCAACTTTTACAGAAATTRAGGGATGTCTTTACTTGGACGTATAAAGAAATGTCAGGTTTAGACCCAAAGATTGCAGTTCATCATCTGGCCATCAAATGTGGTGCTAGACCAGTAAAGCAGGACAAAGGCGAATTGGCCCCAAGTTGATCCTTTCAATCAAAGCAGAAGTCAACCAGCTCATTGAGGCAGGATTCATCTGAGAGGTCAAATATCCCACACGGATCTCAAGCATTATGCCTGTAAGAAAGAAAAATGGTCAAATTGGAGTATGCGTTGACTTCAGAYACTTGACCAATGTGTATCCGAAGGATAATTTTCCCCTTCATATCAATGAACTCATGGTCGAGCACCCACTAGGCATGAGGCCTTGTCCTTCATGGARGGATCATTTGGCTATAATCAACTAGGAATAGCGCCAAGGGATGAAGACATGACTGCTTTTCCTACTTTCGATGGTATTATTGCTATAAGGTGATGCCATTTGGTCTGAAAAATGCATGAGAAACATACCAGTGAGCAAGGTAAAGAATTTTTAGTGACATGCTTCACAAATARGTTGAATGTTATGTGAACGATCTAGTTGTAAAATCACAAAAATAGGATGATCATTTAAAAGATCTGAGGAAAGTTTTTGAACGACTATGCCGTCATCAATTGAAGATGAGTCCTTTGAAATATGCCTTTGGAGTTGCTTCAGGGAAATTTTTGGGCTTTATTGTGCCCTAACGCGGCATTGAAATTGATCAGGCTAAAGGAGATGCCATATTGAGAATGCTAGAGCCTCAGAATGTGCATGACATCCAAAGCTTACAAGGGAAATTGGCTTATTTGCGAAGATTCATCTCAAATCTTGCTGGCAGATGTCAACTGTTCAGCCGATTGATGCGAAAAGAAGTGTCTTTTGAATGGGATGAAGCTTGTAGCAATGTATTCAAAAGTATAAAAGCATACCTTGTGAAATCTGATACAAGGGAAGCATTTGTTGCTCTATATCTCCGCCCAAGAATYTTCTGGCGGAGTTTTGCTTGCTCAAGAAAATGAGGAAGAAAGGAAAATGCCTTGTATTATTTGAGCAGAATTATGACTCCAAATGAGTTGAAGCATTCGCCAATAGAAAAGTTATGTTTGGCTCTCTTCTTTGCAATCCAGAAGTTAAAAACTCTTTCAAACTCATACGGTGCGTCTCATTTCTAGGGCAAATCCGATCAAGTATGTCATGACTAAATCTGTTCATTCTGATCACTTAGCAAGATGGTACATGCAATTACAGCAATTTAAAATAATTTATATCCCTAAAAAAGCTGTGAAAGGATAAGTTTTAGCCGATTTCTTGGCTGATCACCCCTCATCGGCAGAATGGGACTTGATGGATGATTTGTCAGATGAAGATGTTTTGTTAGTTGAAGTGTCACCTCCATGGAAGATGTATTTTGATGGAGCTACTCATCGAAACGGAGTTGGAGCTGGAATAATCTTCATTACACCCCAAGGCGAGGTACTTCCATATTCATTCTCTCTAACTCAACAATGTTCAAACAATGTTGCTGAATATCAAACTCTCATCCTTGGATTGGAAATAGTCATAGAAATGTAGGAATTACAACTTAGGGTCTATGGAGATTCGAAGCTGATAGTCAATCAAGTCCTTGATGTCTATGAAGTGAAGAAACTCACAATCCTTCCTTATTGCAAATACTCAAACCAAATAATGAAATGATTGGGTGGTGCAACTATAGACATGTACCAAGGAATGAAAACAAATAGGCAGATGCTTTGGTAAAATTAGCTTCTATCCTTTTATTGTCGGATCCACAAAATCAAATATTGATTTGCTAAAATTGGGTCGTGCCTCATTTATCAGAAAATGAAGAAGATGGTGAGGAGAAAATGTAGATAGTATAACCAATGTCATTTCAGCCAGCGATGTTGATAAGGAAGATTGGAGTCAACCAGTCATCAATTACCTATGTTATGGTATCGTAACTGAACAATGATGTAGGAAAAGTGACATTCAGCGATGGGTTCTAAGGTTTGTTTACTTCCAACATATCTCTATTGACGTTTGTTTGAGAGGGTCTTCTTACTTTGTTTAVGAGAAGATAAGGTAATACAAGCACTAGCATAGATTCATTCGGGTGTATGCGAGTTTCATCAATCCGGATTCAAATTGCATTTTTAAATTAAAAGAATAGGATATTACTGGCCTAAAATGGTGAATGATTGTTTGGAATACGCCGGTAAATGTCAAGCTTGTCAAATTCACGCATGGGAGCTTGATAGTTGGAACATTGCCAAAGTCGTCTATTTGACTTGTGTTCATTTTAGTAGCAACGGATTATTTCTCAAAATAGTCTGAAGCTGTGGCACTGAGGGAGGTGGAAAAGCATAATTTTGTTGACTTCATTTGCACAAACATCATATACCACTATAGAGTCCTGAGATACATCGTCACTGATAATGAAAAATCTTTTCACAATAGTGTAATGACCAGCCTTTGTGAAAAGTTCAACTTTAAGCAATATAACTCTTCAATGTACTATGCAACTGCTAATGGATTAGGTGAAGCGTTTAACAAAACTCTTTACAATCTGTTTAAGAAAGTTATCGACAGGTTGAAAAGAGATTGGCATCTAAAATAGGAGAAGCTCTATGGGCATGTCAAACAATATTTGAAACTCCAACACAAACTGCGTCATATGCATTAGTTTATGGCGTCGAAGCAATTCTTCCTCTTGAGCATCAATTATCTTCATTAAGGATAGTTGTCCAAGAAGGGCTCACAAAAGAAGAAAATCCGCACTTACATCTTGAAGAGTTAGAAACACTTGATGAAAGAAGGTTGGAAGTGCAACAACGTTTGGAGTATTATCAAGCCCGCATCTCCAGAGCCTTCAACAAGAAAGTTCAATCTCATTCTTTTCAAGTGGATGACATGGAGCTTGCAATCTGAAGGCTGATCATATATCATCAAAAGATAAAAAAGCTCATAGCAAAATGGGATGGTCCATATGCTGTGGAAGAAGTCTATTCAAGTGGTCTGTACAAGCTTGTTGACAAAGATGAATTAAGTATTGGCCCCATCAATGGTAAGTATTTGAAGCGCTATTACACATAAATTGCAAAAAAAAAAAAAAAAATTCAAGATGCTCATAGTGTACAAGCCTAAACTACATGTGCTCCTTGATAAGAGTTAAAACTGTCTACATACTTTAAACTAAATTCAAGTCGCTCCTAACTTGCATAAGCTAAAATTGTAGAAAACAGCCACCAAAAGTGTCGCATATGGTGAAGCTGCTAAAACACTTCAACAAGTCCAAGTTGATACAAATGGATGCTCTTAATTGCATGTGGTAAAATTGCTAAAATACTCTAACAAGTTCAAGTTGGTAAAAATGGATACTCCTGACCTGCAAGAGTTTAAACTATATAGGTCCCTTCCTATAAATTCTTTCACATCTTTGAACTACTTTTTAGATTGACTCATCTTAAAGGATAAGTAAGCGGCTTGGAAGTTGATTTCTAAGTTCAGTCATGACATAATAAAGTAAATATCCTTAATTGAGTAAACAATTTGTAAATAAAAGATAACCCAAGAAAATGGAAGGTGAAATGCAAACTTTATTCATTTATTATATGTAAACAAATGTTTGAGTAAGGGGGCATGAACAAAGTCCATTTAAATATTAAATTGAAAATTAACTATCTCTTGCTTGTTTGCTTCGAGAAGTTCATTAATATCTTCTAAGTTCTTGACGGCTTCGTAGATTGAAAGGGAGTATTTTCAATATCAGCAACTTCGTCCCTCTTGGTAGAATGAATGAACCTCCACATTTTTCATCTCTTAGCGACTCTTCTCAAATGTAGCTTGAAGTTCCTTCTTTCTCTTCTCAACAGCATCAAGTTCCCCTTGTAAGTTGTCAATCTTCGTAGAAGTCGTCTGGTGGCCCCTCTCAAACTCCATGAGATGGGACTTGGCTCTAGAAAGAGACTCAAAATACACCTCATTAGCTATAAAGTCACATACAAAGGACCTCAACAAGTCATATTTGCGAGCTCCTTCAAAGAGGTCGACTAAATGCTCCTTAAAGGTAGAAAGTTCAATGGAACTCATTTTCTTCATCTTWTCAAATACTATCATACTTTTTTTTCAATAACAGAAGTAGAATAAAATAGCATTCGAGTAGGCTTCTTGACAACTTGGAGGCACAAAAGTTGAAGATATTGACGCTGAACATTCTTTATAATATCAACTTCATGGAACTCAAAAATAGCGGCAACAACAGATTGCCTTTGAGAAGGATCTCGTTGCGCGAAGGAGAGGTGGACCACTTGCCTCCAAATGTATGCTAGTTGGTTTTCCAACAGGATTTCTAATCAATAGTAGAGTAATCATAGGAGATTGAGTAGTATTATCATCATTCTCGTACAAGTCGATTTGAGGCAAGACATTCTCAATCCCAATCCCTAAGAAGAGGAACTTCATCCATATCCAAAGGACATTCGAGTGCCCCTAACTGTGAAAATCAAAAAGGTAGACGAAGTCTAAAATTAAATATATTTATGTTGAGAGTGATGTACTTATATGAAGTGCTAAAGTCTGAGGAGACATAGTCTAACTAGGTACTCATTGCAAAATGTCGGAAGAAGCAGTAGCACCACCCAATATCTTCTTTTTTTCTTTAAAAGACGATCCTATGGTCATTCTTGCTTAGTATAACTCACGTTTCACTTTCATTGGAAAGGATATCGACTTGCTTTCTAGCTGTAGAAGATCCCACGACTCCAGATTGAAATTTTGTTGCAAGGTCTTAGAGGAACAATATCTTGTTTGTTAGGGGAACTGTAACTTTTTTAGAAGTAGCACCAATGCCACCAGTAAAAGAAGGTCTTAGAGGACTGGAGATCGCTATACTCTTTCCCTTAGAAGAAATTCTAGCAATTCCACCTGAGTGAGAGTCCCACCATATCTTTTGTAGCAAGTGTGTTTGACATCTTTGTAAGAAGTACAACAAAAGAACGTGTCTTAAGGCGAGTAGATGATTTCCAAAGTCGAATGACATCATCTAATGTGTGCGAGTAAGATTTTTCCCTCAAGTCATTAGGAATATCTTGACAAAACCCAAATTGCCTGCAGAATCTGTGAGGATTATAAGGTTCTGTCACATACATAGAATCCTGTTGAAGGGTCAAGAAGTTAGAGCGTAAAATAATGAAGGAATCGAACCAAGTCACCGATAGAACCCATAATCCGCCAAAGATTGCTGAAAGTCGCCAGTCATGCAATTACATGTCATGGAAAAATGATTCATATGTCTGAAAATTGCATYTACTGTCGAGAGAGAGAAATATTTGGCCATTTTCTCTCTATGGAACTTGACCATCCATGCAGCTGAAATGGAACTGTTTCTCTCGTGATGGGTGCCAAAGTACTGAGCAATCCATGTGTACYCACAATGAATTGGGAATGTTGCARGACACTCKTTCAGAAATGGAGARTGGGAGACCTTGTTCAAGACGTTGTAGATGCCTGCCAAAGTTGGTATAGCTAGTGAGAATTTTTGCCCATAAGCTATAAGACTAGCCACCTTAAAGACACCAGGATAGATGGAATTGATCTTTCTATTTAGAAGAACAAATTTACATATCTATCAAGACAAAAATGCAGCCAAGTTTACTTCTTCGCTCAAAGATTTTGGGATGCTTAGTACATCGAAGGGTTTATTTTCTCCCTCTATAATTGTCAAACAAGTACCATTCACGATGCTTGTAGGATCATTCGACGTCCTTGTCTTTGCTACAGTTCATACCTATTTGGCCCTTTAAACCAAAACTGGATCCAATCGTCGAATAAAACTCCATGCGGATCACCATTTGCAAGTCTTCCAAAGGTGAAAAAAAGAAACTTACAACTTTTAGGAATTAGGTAGTTGCCTTCTTTGTCAATCTCATAAAGCTCCTTGGCGGAAGGATTACCTCATCATAAAATGAGCCGTGAATAGGAAGACTGCCAAGACTCCTCAAGTCCCAAAGTGAAATAGACAACCGCCAATCGAAGTGTGTAATGTGTTTGTTGATGGACACCAAAGTTCACAAAAGGCGTGCATGACATGGCTATTGCAATCATATGTAAACAAGGAAGCATAGATGGTATCATATATTTTCATGTCAGGAAATAGCTTCTTATGCTTAATGAAAATAGTTTCCAGCCACTCCCAGTAGTTCCGTGTAAAGCTACTCTCGCCAAAGTTGGAGATGGGGGCATTCCAAGAAGTCTTGTCGAGGTTGCAATCTGCAAAAGGAAGATAGGAATTTCTGGATCTTGTGTTTGTGTCATGAGATGAGATGGAGGATGAGTTGACTACTTTTGGGGTTGATGAGATGGAGGATGAGTTAGCTACTTCCTTGGAGCATATTGACGACCATTTACCAATGTGAAAATTTACAATCGGTTTGCATATAGGTATCTTGATACCACCGGGAGAACGTCCAAAGTTATAGGTTTAAAATGAGACCCCATTCGATTATCTAAGATGAAGATGTATAGCTTTGGCTTCTCGAATTTCTTGATCTCTATTTCACTAGGGATTTCAAATGCACGACCTTCAAAAAAAATTTCAAAAGGATAAGTATGTTGAGCCTTACAAAAAAACATGTTGAAGTTGTTAAAAACAGAAGAGGGAAAAAAAAAAGAAAAAAAGGATGATAGAAAGGTTAAAAAAATGAAGATAGAAAGAGTAAAAAAGGCATGTAAAAATAAAGATTGCAAAAAAAAAAAAAAGAAAAAGGAAAGAGTTCAAAAAGAAAATGCAAAAACAAAAAGAAACAAAGTTGCCAAAAAAAAAAAAAAAGTGAATTAAGGACTTAATAGGTGCATGGCCCAAACCAAAGGATAAAGGAAAAGTGCAAAGGGGAAAAAGGCAATGGCCCCAAATGCGAAACAAACACCAAAAGGAGAAGGCCCAAAGTGGAGCTCAGGCGCAACTCAAGACCCAACCATGTTGAAAACTCTTCAGCCATGAGAAGGGCGCCGCTGTTGGAACCACCAACCTTGGCGAAGCGGCATTGCCAAACCTCTGTTGAAATTCGACCCATCGTCATCTTCTTTTCTTCATGGCTTTGGCTACACTCAGATTTCTTGTTGCCAATTGTTGAAAAATAAAAGGGGCAAGGAAATCTAGGTTGCATTTGAGGCTCATTCGCAAGAAATTCCTGCTACAGTGCTGGTTAGCTTYGTGGCGTCGACGCTCGAATGATCCCATTATGAAATCCTTCAAGTGGCTAACAGGGATTAATTCATCTGAGGAGACTTGAATTGTTGCAGCTTCTTTTGAAAGTCCTGCTTCTATCATGTCTTCAGTTTCAAATTTGACTTGACATTGCTTCCTTAAAACTTTCACAAATCCCCATATATTTGAAGGCTCGGGATGTTTTAAAGAAGATTGGCTTGTTTCTCTAGCATTGTCAAGTCGATTCAATAGTTAGGCAATTGTGAGATCTTACTTGAGTGTGTTTTTGCAAGACTTTTCACCAACTTCGTTAGATTTGAAATATGTTCTTCAACGGTTAAGTGTGCTCCATCATAATAGGCATAGTGGATGAACTTATGGTTAGATCTCCATGAGCCATCATATCGAGCTTCGGATTCACTTGAGGAGTAGCTGACGCCGAATCTGAAGTATATTCACTGTCAACATTTTTGGACTTTTGGAGTTTGGTTCCTGCATTCAACAAAGACAGAATTATCCATATAGCAGATTTGACTCCCATTTCTTGATGAACGTCCTTGAACAATGGGTTGGAGTATTCGCAGATCTGATCGTCTGAGGGGTACTCCACTTCTTTTCGAGCATCAGATGGCACCCTACTCCAAGTCATGAAAATCTCTTCTGCTTTAGCGGGAATTGCACGGTCTTTCTTATGTGGTCGACATGGTTGATTTGGCAGCAACACTAATTGTTGCAGATCTGGAAGGGGTAGCCTTTGAAACGTTGTTCTTGGGGGCCATTGATGAATCTGATTTGATTTGATTTGAAAAGAAGAGATGAATGGTGAGATGGTCCCATTGGACGTGCCAAAAATTGTTTATACGAATCTTTCATTTGCAAAATATAATAAGAAAATAAGAGGTATGCGAAACAAGTATATTAATTTTATAAACTTGATAAGACAAGTGCTACAATCTCTAAAATATTCTCGTGGTAAGAACTTAATCTGTTTATTCTTTTTAACTTGATCTCGGGATTTGAGAGAGATTTGAAGCTCTTTCTTCTAAGTTTCTCTCAATTGTTGGACCTTGATATGAATTTTTGGAGCTCTTTCTCTTATACTTTGGCCTCTTTTTATATGTAAAGCTAATTGATTTAATTCATCAAAGTCACATTTATGAATCACGTGACATTACTTAATTCGTCGAGCTTCATTCTTGATTTTTATTGGTTGAATTTTGTCATACTTGACACGTGTCATTATTTCATTGGTGGATGTGTCATCCCCAATTTAATAACAGTATTTAAAATTAAAATCTTAATTATTTAATAGATTATGAAAATAATAGTATTTCAAATTAAAATCTTAATTATTTAATAGATTATGAATATTTAATTTAATAAAATTTTCATATCTACATTTAGATCCAAATATGAATAAATAAATTTTAATATTTTAAAATTAACTACTTATCTTATTTCAATATTTAAATTTAGTGTCTAAAATTTCATTTTAAAGTTTAGTGCCTAACTCTATTCACTTAAAAWACAAGCTATACGAAACAGAATTTAAAATGAAGAACAATAACAATGAATTTACTATAAAAATATTCTTTTTTTCTACAATATAATAATGTATATTGGACCAAAGCGAACGTCCGTCCCCCTGAATTACTGGCGGCCCACAAAATAGAGCAATATAAGCGCATGTGACGTGTCACACCAAAGAGGGCTCACGAGCTGCTTCCTAAAGCTCACAGCACTTGAACTTTCCCCCCCTTTACGTCGACGTCACCCTGATTATTTTGATTGGGGGACATTTTCCACGATAAAACCAAGGCACCACCCCCGCACCATAAGATCCATCCACCGCATTCTCCTGGACCGTCGATCCTTTCTTATCCTCAAATTCACCTACTCTATCTGCCTTAGCTTTCAGCTGGGCGACAGTGGTATTTTCAGCAAAACTGAAACGATAGAAGATCCCCTCATCTCGCCCCTCTCAGAATCTCTTCTTTCTACTGATACGAAAAGCCCTTCTCCCATACTTTCTCTCTCTTGCCTTAATCCGCGCAGTTCGGTAATTTTCTCTCTCCTCTTCTTACGCACTATTCTTTCATTTGCTTATTGCTATAAATCTTCTTCGTTTTTCATTTTCCCTATATGGATTTATCACATCCATATTCATTGTCTTTTGCAAAACCTAATTGGAATTTTAATTACTGTCGAGATCCGATTCAATACTTGTTTTTCTGTGCTTGTGCATATCTGCACTGTCCATGTATAGGTCTTATATTGTAACTAATTATTGTTTTTCATTGGTTAAGCGGGCGTGAATAGAAAATGTACATCCTTGGTGAACTAATGTTCTATTTTGATAACTTATTGTCCCTTGAGTTGTTATATGTGATTGAAGTCGTTTTAATTTAGTTTTTTTCGGGTTTTCAGTGAAACTAGGGTTTGGGATAGTGGTTGTCATGGAGAATGGAGTAGGGGTTGTTGATGCAACTCAGTTTGGGGAGAGGAATGGTGGGGAAGAGAAGGTTGCAGAGTCAAGAATAGAGGAAGAAGCTTTGCTGGGTTCAGATGCATCGAAAGAGTCAGAAGGGGATGATGAAGAGTTCGAGGAGGCAGTGCAGGGAGATACCCCAAGGCTTGTTGATGTAGAGGTGACAATTGATGATGATAATGATAGGTCCGGCGGGAAAAATGAGGATTTGATTTTAGCAGATGAATCAGACAAGTTTGAGGAGGCAGTTGCGGCTCCAAATCATGAGGAAAYGGAAGATGGCTTGGTTAATGAGAGTTCTAGTCCTGATGAAGATGTTGGGAATGAACCAGATGGGTTGGAAGATAATGGGATTGTTGACGAGGAAGAGAAGTTGGGAGATGCTGCTGGAGTAGCTAACGATATGGATGATGGGGCTCAGGTGAATGATGAGGTGCATCAAGTTTCAAAGAACCCGGAGAATGGTGTTGCGGATCATGTTATATTAGATGAATCACTAAATCATGAAACTGATGATAAGGTTGTGACCGAGCAGGAGGGAAACCAGGGTCATGAGCCATTGGGAATTCAAGATGCTAATGAGGTTAAAGGAGGTGATACTGGTCCGGAGCCAGGGATGGAAGCCGATGGTGTTGACAAACACCAAGAGGAGACGCATGTTGAAGTGAATGATAGTACTCTTGATGGTGGACTGAGTGATAAGCATAGTGAGCTTGGAAATTCTTCTACTGGCCTGCTTTCTGAGCATCATGATTGTCAGATTGAAGATCAGAAGGTCAATCCAGATAACTTGGATAATGAAATTAACGAGAAAGAGCCAATAAATGTGGCTGGAATAAAGGAGAATGATGATGAAGAACATGAGGCCATTCGGGTCGATAGTACTATGCCGGCTGAGCAGCATGGAGAAAGTCCTGAACTGGAAAGTAATTTACAGTCCCTGACAGAGGAGAATGCAGAAACTCCAGAAGATTCCACGGCTGAACAAGCTGAGGAGATTACTCGTCATTTGAAGGCAGATAACACTCAGAGGTCACATAATGAGCTCTCAGATGCAAGTTTTGTTGTCTCTGAAGCTGTGGTTAAGGAATCAGAAAGGAAAGATGAAAGTGATGAAGTGAATCAAACTATTCTGCTGAACAAGGGCGAACTTATGGATGCTATAGCCTCCAAGGTTATTGAACATGAAAATAAAGTCACCGATCAGGTCAATGGGGAAGTGGATCAATCTATTCCTCTGAGTAAAGCAGAAGATGAAGTCCAACTGGCAACCACTATGTCATCTTCCAGAGTTATATCTTCAACACCTACTCAGCCTGCTGGACTTGCTCATTCTGCATTGAGGACCAGAGAACAGGAAAGAATTACAGGAAATAGAGAAGATAAAGTCAGACCTATGACTGATACTTCATCATTCTCCAACAGGTCTGCATCTTCTACCCCTGTCTCTTCTCGTCCTGCTGGCCTTGGTCGTGCTGCACCACTAGCACCACTATTGGAACCTGCTCCTCGTGCCGTTCAGCAGCCGCGAGTGAATGGATCAGTTTCTCCGGTGCAAAGTCAGTTGGTTGAAGATCCCACAAATGGGGAGGCTGAGGAAACTGATGAGACGAGGGAAAAACTTCAGATGATACGAGTCAAATTTCTGCGTCTTGCTCATAGACTTGGGCAGACTCCACATAATGTTGTTGTGGCCCAGGTGTTGTACAGACTAGGATTAGCTGAACAGTTACGTGGCAGAAACGGGGGTCGTGTTGGTGCTTTTAGCTTTGATCGTGCTAGTGCGATGGCTGAGCAGCTTGAGGCTGCTGGGCAGGAACCTTTGGATTTCTCTTGTACAATTATGGTTCTGGGAAAAACAGGAGTGGGGAAAAGTGCAACCATCAATTCTATATTTGATGAGATTAAGTTTGGAACTGATGCTTTCCAACTGGGCACAAAGAAGGTTCAGGATGTCGTGGGAACTGTGCAGGGGATCAAGGTGCGGGTGATTGACACGCCTGGTCTGCTGCCATCCTGGTCAGACCAACGGAAGAATGAAAGAATCCTTCACTCTGTCAAACAGTATATTAAAAAAACACCCCCAGATATTGTATTGTATCTTGATAGATTGGATATGCCAAGCAGGGAGTTTGGTGACATGCCATTGTTGAGGACAATTACTGAAATTTTTGGACCATCTATATGGTTTAATGCCATAGTTGTCTTGACTCATGCTGCATCTGCTCCACCTGAAGGTCCCAATGGTACTGCCACAAGTTATGATATGTTTGTAACTCAGCGCTCCCATGTTGTCCAGCAAGCAATTCGTCTGGCAGCCGGAGACATGCGTCTAATGAATCCTGTTTCTTTGGTGGAGAATCACTCAGCATGCAGAACAAACCGAGCTGGGCAGAGAGTGTTGCCTAATGGTCAGGTTTGGAAGCCACACTTGTTACTGTTATCCTTTGCATCAAAAATTTTGGCTGAAGCCAATACCCTTCTGAAGTTACAAGATAGTCCACCTGGAAAACCATTCGCCTCTAGAACAAGATCACCACCATTACCATTCCTACTTTCATCCATTCTTCAGTCAAGACCGCCTGTAAAACTTCCAATGGAGCAATATGATGATGATGATGACACTTTAGAAGATGACTTGGATTACTCATCAGATTCAGAGGAGGAATCAGAATATGATGAACTGCCACCATTCAAACGGTTGACAAAGGCTCAATTGGCAAAGCTTCCAAAAAACCAAAGAAAAGCATATTATGACGAATTAGAATACAGGGAAAAGCTTTTTATGAAAAAGCAGTTGAAGGAGGAAAAGAAGAGGCGGAAGATGATGAAGAAAATGCAAGCTGCAGTAAATGATATGCCAACTGACTACAGGGAAAATGTAGAAGAAGAAAGTGCAAGTGCAGCATCTGTACCAGTCCCCATGCCAGATTTGGCCTTGCCTGCTTCTTTTGATTCGGATAACCCAACACATCGATACCGCTGTCTTGATTCGTCCAACCAGTGGCTCGTAAGGCCTGTCCTAGAACCTAATGGTTGGGACCATGACGTTGGCTATGAGGGTATAAATGCAGAGAGATTGTTTGTGGTTAAAGACAAGATTCCAGTATCTTTCTCTGGTCAGGTTTCAAAGGATAAAAAGGACACCAATCTCCAAATGGAAGTAGCAAGTACAGTTAAGCATGGTGAAGGCAAAGCAACTTCTTTAGGTTTTGATTTGCAGTCAGTTGGGAAGGATATTGCATATACTTTAAGAAGTGAAACAAGGTTTAGCAATTGGAAAAAGAATAAAGCAGTGGCAGGACTCTCTGTAACTCTCTTAGGTGATATCTTGACGGGTGGCCTGAAAATTGAGGACAAATTGATTGTTAGTAAACAAGGACAGTTAGTTGCATCTGCAGGTGCAATTGTTGGTCGTGGTGATGTTGCTTATGGTGGTAGTTTTGAAGCCACCTTTAGAGACAAAGATCCTCTGGGTCGTTTTCTGTCTACTCTTGGGCTCTCTGTTATGGATTGGCATGGGGATCTAGCTATTGGATGCAATTTCCAGAGTCAGATCCCTGTTGGACGGACTACAAACTTGATTGGTCGTGTTAATGTTAATAACAGGGGGTCTGGACAAGTCAGTATCCGTATCAACAGCGCTGAACATCTTCAAATTGCCTTGATTAGCTTATTTCCTCTGGTCAGGAAGCTGCTTTTCTATTCTCAGCCTGTGCAGTTTGGATAGTTATGACATTAAAGAGGTTCATGATGAGGCAGCCATATAATTGTAGCTGATTATTCTCAAAATGGACYCTGTGATCAGCTTGCATGTGAGTATAATATGCTGCTAATTTTTGTCAATAATGCCTTGAATGTAGTAGTTTCAGTTTTTTGAAGTTGGAGAGCTTTCGATTTTTATATTTCAAACTGCATTCTGGACCAAGTGATGCTTTTCTGTTCAATAATATTAGTAAAAGATCTGTTTGCTTTGTGGGTGGAAGACAACAAACACAAKCTCTCACATTGTTTGGTACYCTCTTTTTTCCTGGTGAATGATGTACCTACTCATTTTAGATGTCTTGGAGCTTGCCACTGCAGCATTACATTCTCCCTAATAAATGATGCATGAACAATGAGAGCCATATCTTGTTCTAGATATGTTCTAACTTGATCATTCTTCACTCTTGTATTAAATGATGGTCTGTACCTTTCATATGATGTCTTTCATTTTAGGAATGTTTATAATTTGGTTTATGAACTGTTTAAACTGTTCCCTTCTTTGACTTGTCATTAAGCTTTTCTTTATACTGCTTTATTCTGGAGAGCAGTTTATTATTTCCTCTAATTTCTGCATTCCATGAGATTTTGAAAAGCTGAAATTGTAAACTATTTATTGGCATCTGAACGCACACAAGAATAAACTATTTGTCCAACTGCATGGGGTGGATATATTAAGTTACTTTTRTTGGCAACTCTAGCTACTGCCTTTGTGTGCTTGACATGTTGGATAGCGTTGATAAGTTGCTCATATTTCGGATGTGCCTTTTGATCACACTTTGGTTTCCTATGAATTTGAAATTTTCTTTTCAACATGGTGTTCGATTACTGTTCTTGGTTTGGTCATCTTGACTTGTGTTCTTGTCCAATGATTAATCAATTGACTTTCCTCATATTTAGCTTAACCCGACACTTTCAGATTGCACTTAGTTATCTTTTTGGAGGATTGACTTGGAAGTTAAGGAGTAACTTTTTGTAAACACTATTTAGCTTTTGGGTAAATATGTTTATAAGATCGGCGACTTCTGCATAAAATACTAGCACATTACCTCTATCTTTCGTCTTAGCTTTGCACTCATTTATCTTCTATTTTTTAGCTTTACCCTACAGGTTTTGCCAATGGCACTCCCTTCAACCTGAGTTTTCTTTCAAATGCTAGCACTATGGCCATCTTTGTTTCACAATCAATTATTTTCATTTTACTGAAGTATTTTTACATTAAAAATAACATATCTATATCTTTTTATGCATCTTTGTAACTAATATATATACACCATAAAATAGAGAATTTATCAACAATCTTCTATAATCTTGATAATGACAATATTTGGAAAAGCAAAGAAAGATGCTAAAGTTCATAGCACGTCTTGTCATCAGAATGCCTGCTTCCTGTCCTCATTCAGTCTTGGAATAAMTGACATTGTAAGAAAAAAGCAACATAACTGAGAAGTTCAATTTTAAATTAGATCTTTCATAGTTGATGGCTAACTTATGATATAGCATTTTAAATAAACTGAAAAACCTAGTTTTATCATAAAAGTGTTGCAGAGAATCCAGTCTYAAAAGGAAGAGAATGTTGTACCAATAACAGAACTTGCAGCAAGCTGARCTTAAGCACATGTTTAGAGCACTAGTGACTTTTACATTAAATTCCAATGTCACCTTGATGTGTTGATCTTCATCATAATAAAACATATGGGAAAATTTTGGAAGACTCTTTCTACGGTTGTTAAGACAACTAGAAGAGATGTCAGGGTTGTTTACCTTCATTGTCGATTTATTTTTGGGTAATAGCATCTATAAGCCATCGTGTTGTTTTTTTATTTGTTCCATTTGGTTGTTTCGTGAAATTTGTTGTCAGTTTTCTTAGATCCAGGCTCTATAGTAGGAGGGTTTCTGATTTGGGTTGAGTTGCATTGGTGGGACCAGTCCACAAGTTAAGGTTTGCAGCTCTTCCCATAAAATAAGTATTTTTGAAGAGTGAAATTGTAAAACGTCATTTAATACCTTTTAGGGCTGAACAGTGTTTTAATTGCCAGCAAGAGGTTATTGGTGCTTAAGAGCATATAGAGGAAGGGGACAAAGATAAAAGATCTGGATGCTTAATCTAGTTCTAATGACAGATCTGCCACTACCATTTGCACATATCATCTCACTTTTAAGTTTATATTAAGGGCTGTTATCTCATTTTTACTTTTCAAGAATGAACTATATTTCTTAAAATTTCATCTACTGAATATTGCATTTGCTCAAGTGAAAAGATTGAGCAGAGATCGAGTGTTAGTTTGTTTAACCAAGAGGATTATTCTGGGCATTAATATTTATACTCAATGATTCTTTATCCTCTGATGCAAGAATATAGCACTTCAGACCAACTGCCTTTTGTGGATCAAAGTAGGTTTTCTATGGTTTTAAACCAAAGAGCAATACCTTGCCACCCCCCTCTTCCCCTCCTTCCTGAAATAGCTGACTTCTAGTTCGGTGCAACATTTGTTAAGATATACAAATTGCAGGGGCGTTCGCCACTGTAATTTCTGTTTAATAATTATTATGTGATTCACCTTCGGTGGACTTTTGAATGTGAATYGTTATTTATGAACTCCATGCCTTGTTTTTCCGTCAGTAGCTTGGATGCTGTGGTAAGCATGGACATCTATGTTTCAAGAAGAGAGGCTGGGAAGAAAATTAGGATTCTAAGAAGAGCTTCTCCAGTCTTGACTTCAGATGACATTTGGAATGCGTGCCAAAGATATGAGAAGATGTGTTGTGTCATGTTATGAGAAAGCTATATTATAATTTTGCTTTGGAACATGTAAATGAGATCCTGGAATCCTGGAATCCTTTTGGTAGCTCAGGACGCTGTAGTTTCATATTTTGAACAAATTTTGGGGATGTACTTGTTCAACTCTTCTCAGAGTTTAGTACTAGAGATGATTCGTCTTTGGTTCTCTTCCATCAATGTGCTCTGAATTGACACAGTTTTAGAACTGTTAGCATAGTAGGAAGATGATGTGAAATAAGCTTTTTTTCTTGAGAAAAAAAGTTATAAGATAAGAWGTTAGAAGCAGACTATGAAGCAAAGCTATACGATAAATGCGGTTATGGGTTTTTTAGCAAATATTCCACATCTCTATAGGACGGTTGGAGTAGTGACTGGCGGAATTATAGTAAGGTCTGAATACTAGAAGTGTAACTAGCAAATGCTGTCTTTTCTTTTGAATCTTCAGGAAAGAAAGGAAGGATTTGTATATTGAACGCTAGATTTCTTAACTGATGTTTAGCTGTAATGTCTCCTTCTCCGCAAAATCCATCCGTTGAAAACAGACTTGAAAAAAGAAACTGAAACGATAAAATTTAATTGCGGTTTCGAAAAATAGGCGTAGTTTGATAAGGATTTCATTGTTGTGCCAGAATTTGTGATTTAATTTTGCCTAGCCCCACCTGTTAGGTGATTAATAAAAAAAAAATTTTCTTAGTGGAACCCAAGATGATTTTAAATTAAAACTGTTTAGTGGTTAAAATAATTTTCAAAAAGCAACAATGGA
Organism: Rhazya stricta; assembly: GCA_001752375.1. Lineage (NCBI taxonomy): Eukaryota > Viridiplantae > Streptophyta > Magnoliopsida > Gentianales > Apocynaceae > Rhazya > Rhazya stricta. The sequence goes on from MEJB01000015.1 coordinate 5,443,247, forward strand.
CACTTTAGAAACTTGTGCACGAGCCAGAAAATTTTGGTTACGTTGACAGATTCTGTACTCAATGTAGTGATCACCCTGATGATGCATTACGTTTTTCCTCCTCTTTAGAAGGGATTTAATGGTGGTTCTCAACCTCTACCTGTGCTGACTCATCAATTGAGCTGCCGCCTCTTGTATAGTTCCTTAATTTTATGGTGAAGAAATAAATTATATATACTTGAGCAGTGCAATCAAAGGCAAGTTATATCCACCACAAGGCTAAGAAGTTGAACATTAATAGTGGCCACATGTAATACATATTCTATTACACATCACATGATGGCACATCTAGTGCAGGTTCCCAGTTTTCTCCTGCGATGCATATTCTCTTGGATATTCTCCAGCTGCAAAATTATTTCTTCAAATGTTGGTCTACAATCCGGATTTTTGTGCCAACAATCTCGTAGGAGCCTGCAAGAGGTCAAACCGGTTTCAAATGTTGTGTAATTGAAGCCCCGAAGCAAGTATTTTCTCATGTTCATTCGATGAAAAGGAACTGATGCTTGACATGCAACTGTCACATAACCGAGTGGCCACTATGTTCTAGAAACCGATATTGAGAAACCTATTCCTCAATCAGCATGCAGTTGCTTGCCGTTTGAGCAAATTACTCTGGTAAATGTATTGCAGTTGCTTAATAGTCGGTACAATCTTCGAGAAATATTCTCATGTGAGGCTGGAATAGTCAGGAAAACTATTAAAAGCTTACTTCCTTATTGGTTCTGGATATACAGATGAGGAGAGAGGTGGTCGCATATCCTCGTATGCACGCCTGTCTGCCACTTTCTCTGGTAGCTCTTCGCGATAGGATGGTCCGCCTTGGAACATCTGCAGAAAATTCATCACAAGAAATAGCTGCACTTGGAATCGGTCTGTTTTGCTGTCAAGGTATTCTAGACTAGTAGAAGACTGACAAACAGAAGATATAGTGCTTGTTGGAACTTATTACCTCATGAACAATTACAGCAAAAGAAAACACATCGACACTCTTTCCATAAGATTCTCGACGGTAAACCTCTGGAGCCATATAACGATCTGAGAAATCTTTTAATAGCTTCTCATGCAGATTAAAAAAATAAAAGATGTTGCATTTTTAGTCAGGTACAGATCGTACATGATCCAGTTTCCCCAGTCATTTTGTAACCATCAGCATCTTTTCCCTGTGCAATTTTGCTTAGCCCAAAGTCTGTCACTTTAAGATGCCCTGCCTCATCTTGTAATATATTTCTGCAAGAGTTTATGTGGTTGATATAATTTCTGTTAGGAATTCAGAGGGAAGGTTCTGTTAAAATTAATCAGCAGCCACATTGCATTTTCCTTTGCTTACCTTGGAGTCAAATCTCTATGGATTATAGGATGCGGTTTATGTTGATGAAGATAATTCATACCTCTGCAAAGACAATCAGTATAGCACACAACTAGGTACATAAAAACAGTATCCTAAATGTCTTAGTTTAGTGAAAGTGATGCATATGCATTGAAAAGTTCAAAATCAACTTTGGTTTTCACATCCAGTTTCTGCCAATCTGGATGCAACGCACAACCTGCCTTAGAATTCAGAAAATTGAGAAAAACCAATGCAGTGAATCTAATAGTACTATGTAATTTTCCATGGAAAAGAATTGTCTGAAGAATGTGTCCAGATGAGCCATAGCCAAATCAAAAGTTCTGATATAATTTTGAATGCATAATCTTGTATACCTTGCAATGTCTAAAGCATAAGCAACAGCAGTCAGCTTGTCAAGTCTGCCTTTCTTACTCAATATGTCGTATAAACTTCCCTAGCATGACGATTGATGGAAACATCAGTACAGTATACCCCCAGTTACCTATGGCTAATAAGACAAAACTTACATTTCGCAGATACTCGGTAAGGAAGATCAAAGGGTCAGAGTGCTTAAGAACGCCAAGAAACTGTACTATATTGGGGTGACGTAATTTCTGCCATAATGCAAGTTCTTTTAGAAAGGTCTTCCTGCAAGCAATTCAAAACTTTCAAAACGCAAGAAAGAATCTGAAAATTGACGAGGGTCATGAAATTGTGTGAAATGTTTTCATCATTGCGACGACTAAACTTTGAACCATGTGCCGGTAAGATTTCCCTTCAATATTTATGGAGTTGATTCTCAAGAAAAAAATAAGGAGAAAAGGTGCACAAGTGGTGGTTAGAAAAGAAACTAGATTAATCAGAGAACAATTAATTAATCAACCGGAACAACCAGACATGCCAACAGCTGAACCCAAAAGGGTTACTATACAGCCAGGTTTGAGACACAAGTTTTTACACGTTTAACTCTTATATGTTTTAACAAGAAAATGACAAGTTGAAAATTATGCAATATTTTAGAGCTCTTGTAGACCACTACCCTTCTCTTCCTGACAGAGACTGAAAAGCATAAACAATAAGACCAAAAAAATGCAAACAAAGAAAATTTGCCTGAGCCAAAGAAGAGCGATGAAACTCACTTCACCCTCAGGTTAGAAGCAATGGAGGACCGAATTGTTTTTGCTGCGACTTCTGTACCACGCCATTTCACCAAATAAACTTCACCATATGCGCCCTGTTATGCAATTAATGTTTTCACTTAAGATGGGAATCTATTCTCATAATAAATAGAATCAGATAAAAATAATTTTCAGGGTATGAAAGATAAGTTCTTTATTTGGATGGTACATACTAAATAGTCGTACAGAATTAAGAGTGTTTTTAGACTAGACATGCCTTGAAGTTTATCTAAGAAAAGACTAGAAGTGAAGAGGGAGAAAAGAAAAGAGAATTTAGATAAGAAAAATTACTTCTCCAATAAGAATTCCTTCATGCATATTCACCTCAGAGTCATCAATCTCATAACATGGCATCTGCAAGGCAAGGCCCACCTGTTCCAAGCAAAAGGCAACAGGATACTTAAATATCTCTGATCATCAAGACCTTAGGCAACACTGGTCATGAAAGCCACCTGTTAGAGTTCAACATAGTCTACCATAAAGTCAATCATGCTATTGACTATAATTGTAAAAGGACTAAATATACTGTTGTTGGACAACCTTTTCAGCTGATTCCAAAGAATGAATAAATCATACAAGTTGCAGTTAAGAGCCTTGTTACTCTAAGAAACCACCTGTATGCTGAGATATCTAAATACTTCAAAAGAGTCCAGGAAGGAGGTAAATGCAGAAGGGGGCACATGAAACAACTCTGTGGAATTAAATTGGAAATTGGAGAAACATCCAGGAATGGGAACAGCTAGTCTCAAGGAGAATAAGTAGAAGCTCAGAATCTTGATGTATTTAGGGAAGTATCTTTCTGCACAAACTTTACAATCTCRATGCACCAATAAATGTCTATTAAAAAGAAACCAGACCATCAAAGAACATAAACCATGCTCTACTAAACTACATCGTACAGATACATTACCGGATCAGTTCCACCATGTGCCTCCAGTATCTTACAAATATCCTCATGTCCAGAGCTATGAGCATCTGACAATGGCTGAAGAATTCATATAAATATTCGATCAATATCAACCAGATTCATTTGTGTAAAGACATCTATTTCAAAGAGCTTACATGCTCCTGCCTTGATCGAATTGTTAAAAGCCAAAAAAAAGAATAGCAGCAAGCAGCAAGAACTGACTAGCATATATAATTAAATACTAAGTCAGGAAAATACTAGCAAAAATGTTCTCATAATTGCACTACTGCAATCCTGCAAATATCTAATTGTGGAGATAGATTTTAATAATACAAATTATGCCAGCTGGACTAATATATATTGCAGAAGCATAAACTTACAGTGCGACCCCAACGATCTGTGGAGTTCACGTTAGCTCCTTTCTCAAGAAGTAAGACGACCACCTCTGTGCAACCTTCACATGATGCCAGATGAAGTGCTGTTCTCCTATCATAGTCGGAGAGATTCGGTTCTACTCCTTTCTCCAGCTCCTGCAATACGCCCTGTTTGTCACCCTTACTTGAACAGTGAAGAAGGCGATATGGACCTCCAGGGTCTGTTCTTCGATTTTGCTTCTGCAAAAGGCAAAGCAGTGTGTTTTTTTACAATATTGAACCTGGAATTGCAGGGTTCTCTCCCTGGATAAAAGCATGAGTCATTTGCAATATGAAAATACCATATACCTGAAATCTTATCATATTTCAGTAGTTGATATATTTTGACAACTGCAGTAAGAGGACAGCGGTCTCATTGAAGTTTGTTGAAGATCTAATATCGTTTATCATGTGCGCTATGCTGAACAGAACCACTATCAACATACTATTTTCCGACTAAGATATCGAATGGCATTGTTAAAAATTAAATTTCCTTTCTTGACTCTAAAATATCTCTTATTAGCAGCAATTTATCATGACAATTGGCATCCAACTCCTCTTTTGCAGCATCACCATATTATTTCTTTCATGTGGGCAATGACTATCTAGCTTCAAGAGATGACCAAGATTCCTATGATACACTTGGTCTTTTGTTGTGTTTTTATATTAACTATGTCAATCAAGCACGGAATTTGCTCTAACTCTATTAATCAACATGATTATCTCCTACACTCAGCTAAGATATGATAGCAGAGATGAAAGATATTTTGAATAAAGGCTACTGCTTCTCTAGTTCGACCCGCATTCTCCCAACGGCATACTTTTATTACCGAACATTGAAAGAAAAAATGATTCTTGACAGAAAGCTAGACAAGAACCCAGAGATTTTCACAATTGAAAACGAAATTTTGCAGAAGAATATCTAAAAAAGGCTGCAATAGTCAACACATTAAGGAACTCGTACTTGCAAACTCAATCACAACTCCTCAAATAACCTCAAACCCCCCACAGCCCTGGAAAAAGAAGGCAAAAATATGTGCATGCGCATAGATGCCCGCATATGATGATAACAAATACCTTGAGATGCGAAGACTGAGGCTTTTGATGTTCCATTTTAAAGAGCATACAAATTGGAGACCAGGAGATATAATCGATAGTAGAATAATAAGCAATGCTGATGAAGGGATTGACAATTTGCAAGAAATAAASCTTTAAAACTTAAAACAGCCGCTGATGTTGAAGTGACAGTTTATGGTCCATCAGATAGTTCCAAAGGCCAAAAAAGACATCAACAATGTCATCGAGGTTGGATTGATCGAAGGATCGTGTTCGTTGAGCTATGTTTCAGATGAAATACATGAAACCTTGTACTTTTCGTCCTGGCCTATTGGTTAGAAGCAAAAAGGATGCTCACTGCCCTGGTCTTTCTTCTCTTGCAGGAATCTCCTTGTCTAATTTGCGGGCATTTTCGATCAAAGCGAGGCCATGTATGAGATTGACGTGACAGAGATGTTTGCATTTCGTTCCTCAGCATTCATAGGCGCATATGGAGGAAAGCATCAACTAATCGAGGTGCACCGTAAAGATGCTCTTTCCCTTTGATAATATAAATCATCTTAGGAAGCTGGTCAATTTTACATCTATTTGAAATTAATTTATTTAAATATATTTATTATTAGTATTTGATTCATTTTTATATTTATTTGATAAATTTTAAATTAAAAAAGTTAAAGAAAGAATAATATATTATTAGGTAATTTATATAAAATTTAATATTATATGCATACATAAATTTAAAATGACTTTTTAAGTCATGTTTAATAATATAACATAAAATTTATAAATCTTGTTTAATTCTTATTTTTTTGGATTCCCAAATCTTATTAGTGGATATTTTGTCTAAAAATAAAAACTCAAGTAAATTTTCCTTTTCATTTTCCACTCTCAATTGGCCCGTTTATTTATTTACTTATTTATTTTTTTAGTAAGGCCGAGGTGGGAGTTTGAGAAAACAGAAATACAAAATGACATAGCTGTCCAATTCTAATTTCATTACAAAATTTCAAAATTCAAGCCCTAAGCGCTCCGATTCTCCTTCTCTCTTCTCCTCCTCCTCCACCCGCTCACGGGTAAACAAAATAATGGCAAAGAAAACAGAAAAGCAAAATGTCCAAGGCCAAGAAAATGTAGAATTGGAGCTGGTGGAGGATGTAGTAGTCGAAGAAGAAGAAGAAGAAGAAGAAGAAGAAGAAGAAGAAGTGCAAAAGCTAGAGGCAGAGGTGAACGATATGGCCCAGAAAATACTCAATTACAGAACCACACTCCCAGATCAGCTCAAGTCTACTCTTGCTTCAGTTCTTGCTGCTCAGAGGCCCATCATTCATACCCATTTGGAATCTGCTTCCCAATCTCAACCCGGACGTTCCAGTGGTCCTAACCCAGGTATATTCTTAGGGTTCTCTATTTCCCTCTTTTGGGTTTCTTGTCACGTAAGAGACAAAAGAATATCTTGATCGTGTCCTGGAAGATTAATGTGGAAGAATACATATCTCAGAGTTTTTGGTTTTGCCCTTCTTGTGGTTGTGCTTGATGTCTGACTATGCTCATGAGAAGTTTAGGCACCTCCTAATCAAAGAGCTTGTTTCTGGCTGTGCTAGTTAGGACTATGTTTAAACTTGTGATTTTCTTCCGGGTGTTGACAGCTATAAGATAAACTTTCTTTCTATCCTAACCGATAATTTGAGGTATCAGAAGAAATAGAGAAGCTTGTGAGGATCGGATACTGCTTAATTTTACTGCAAATACTCTCCATATGCAAAATTGATAACTCACGTTGGGTAATATGAAAATACGGGTTCAGAAAGAAATGTTCGGGGCCATAATCTGCTAGTTCCCTAAAGGTTTATTCCAGAGAAGCCTTTAATATCTAAATCTCAGTCTCAATCTACGGCAGGCAACCTTTGCGCACCTCTTTTCTGATACTGTTTCTGATCATCTTGAATCATATATTGCTAACATTTTTATCCTGTTATCCTTTTGGTTCCGTGGGGGAAGCATGCCGGCTTTAATCTGCAATCCTTGTCATTATGTACTGAACACTACATTTATGGATTCTAGCATGTCAACTTATCTGTCATGTACAATTTAAAGATCCTATTCGACCTTACCTTCCTTGGATCCAGCTTGTCGACATTTCTTTTATGTGAGAACTATAATTTTCCACTTGTGTATTAAGAAGGTATCTCACACAAAAAGTATAAGATTTTTACCGTTGGAGTAGGTCTTTTCCTGTATTTCAATAAGACATTTTTATTTTTCTTTACTCTAGGGCATTTAGTTCATAAAACATTTTTCCTATGCTCAACTTCTTTGAAGGCAATTTAGCCATCTCTTATTGTGGCTTACATGAATATTAGGTTATTAGAGAATGGAATTTAATGATCACATTTCAACATTTTCTCTTAACCTTCTTTTAAATATTAAAAAAGGGGGAAATTATTTTGAAGGAGAAATAGGGCTGTGAGGAGCAAAAGAATATAATTTTTGATCTTCTTTACAACTCAACCTCCTCTGATTCATTTGACCGACTTGGAGTTAGCTGTACTATTGTTGATGCTAGTTGAAATCGTTTTTTCTATGGTTCTTTATCCTTGATATGGTCGAACTCTGGTGTAGCTTCTTGCAAGTGTATGTCACGTTTTCCCCTATGCACATTTATATTGACATTTGCTCTTAATTCTAGATGCAGCCAGACCTTCTGAGTCGGGTAATGAGGCCTCAGTGATTGGTGAGGATCAAGACACTGAGAAGATAAGACTCCTAAAAGAGAAGATCTCAAGTAATGCTGAGACAATCCCAATTGTCTTAAAGAGAATGAAAGATTGTATGGCACGGATTGACCAACTCGAGTCGTGCAACGGGATCATTCATCCTGCATTTAAAAGGAAAAGGACTAGCTGACCAATTTCGTTTCATATTTCCTGATTTTTGGGTATAGAATCTTTTCCGGATGGGGATTGTATTATTATGCTTGACCGCTAGTTACTCCATGCTGATTTAACACAGTTGGCTATTAGAGAAGCAAAGGGACATGTTAACACTTCAGATGTTAGGTGTAGTAATGATTGTTCTGTTGTAATTATATACAATCTTTGATTGAATGTGTAATATAGTAGAGGTTTTTAGCATCAGCAGTTATGGATGTAATAGAAATATAGATTTGTTGTTGTGCATATTGCCGATCAGTCCTTCATCTTGCTTTTGCTAAATGTAGACTGCAATTCTATCAACCTGAGGGAGGAATAGTTTTTCTAGATTCAGCACAAGAGTTAGCGTAGCCAACATTTTTAGAATTTGTGCCTATAGTTGTACCGCAGCCATAGCGAGCAGAGAGATCTTACTGCTAAACCTTAGTAGTTATTCACCATGCACTCCCAAAATTCGAGCACTGTTATAAATAGTATAATATCATGGTATCGCAGGGGGAGCCAAGTAATGACATATGTCGTTCCAGAAACAAGAATCCAGCCACCTTATAACTGACTCGAATAGTCTCATCTGGACACAACTCCTTGGTCAATATTGAACATAACTGAAAAATAGAGCACTTCACTTCCAAAGCAAGTGCTACCTGGAATGGATGCAAACATATGAAAGTGGGAAATGAATAGAAGTAAAATAAAGAAAGAACTCCAGGTGTATGTATTAGATACAACCAGAATTCGTATACAATCAGATTGAAACAGGTTTACAACTTATTATTGCATCAACATCAGAATTATACACTTTAACAGAAGAACCCAGCGACACTCCAGTAATATTCGCAGCATTTTCAGCTTCAAACACCACTGTGCTAAGGTCCTTCCCTATTATGAATATGTTCTTCCGAATTGCCACAAGTTGGCAGGGTGGCCTAGTCAATTGAGACGAAAATCTCCGAACAGCAACCCATTGTCTGACATCCTTCTGCCACATCATCAATCGGGTTCCTGAAGTCTGGTTCAAGACATAAAGAGTGCCATTGACAACAACTGCTGGACCTCTCCAACCCATGACCATGTCAGGATCTGCATGTTCCATTGTGCCACTTGATGGATCATAAACAACTCCATACAATAAAGAGGAAGAACTGCAACGAACATAAATCTTCCCATCCAGTACAAATGAATCTTCAATATCAGGAAGAGATTTGGAATCTACGTGAGAATCCCAACAATTTGATTGGGTGTCATAAGTATCCCAAGAATGCGGATTACATGATCTAGGACCTATACCACCGAATGCAAAGATTTTGCCATTCAGAGCTTGGCAGGCAAAATAGCACCTGAAATTCAGCCGAAAAGCAAAATAACGTCCACATCAGCATCTTTCCACTGTCAAGCACTTCTCACTCTAATGACTAAACATTTCAACATTTTTCTTTCTTTTTTCCCCCAATAGCAAATGAAAAATAAAGTCACAAATCACACCAAGTTAATAAGTTATTTACCATCAATAATGATGCAAAATTAGGGGTTAACTGGGCTAATACAAACACATGCACCAAAGACAGCTATGACCTATATCAGAGATAGGATGAGGTAATAGTTTTCAAGGCAAGGCAGATATCACAGAGAGAGAGCACATTAAAGCTTATGGAGTCGTGCAATATTAATGGGCCCTCAAGATCTCTGATATCACTGAATGGATAGAAAAGGTCATATAAGTTCAAAGCCCCAAAATTAAACTTTTAAAAAGATTTCGATTAAAAAAGATATAGGATTCCGTCGAAAACTGATCAACCAAAACAGCAACTTCATAAACAGAACCAGAGGTAAGATCAATGACACAAGGAACAGCTAAATTTAAGTCACTTACAAAAAATGCTTGATCCTAAAAGTTAAGATCTAGAAATGGAAATTTGCTCCATGTGAAAGGAGCTACTTGTTAGTTAGTAAATCACCCTAGAGAGTGGCATATAAAAAGTATAATTACGAGCTGGAATACCTTGCAATCGACAAGGGAGCAGCTTCACTCCAACTATTTGCAGCAGTATCATAACAGTAGACTTCACTAGTAGCATCTTCAATCCAACCACAGCCACCAATCACGTAAAGTTTCTTTCCCAGCACTTCAAAGCCCATACCTTTTCTCTTTAAACAGCAACTTGGAATACCTTGAATGCGCTTCCAACCCCTTCTCAGTTGGTTCGGGTCTAACACATAACAACAAAGCTGATCAAACTTGTCTCTGCACAAAGCATAAATCCATGTCTCCTCCAGATGATGTTTTTGTCGGTACGAATACCACTCTTCACTAGAGACCACGTCCCTCCATTGCTTAGAAACACAATTCAGAATTGCATGGTACTTCCTAGGAACCCTTGCCAAGCAAGAAAGAGAAATATCATCAGGAAGCCCAGGTATCAGTGATGATTGTTCTGCATCATCTGGTCCAAAACCACCTTCCATTTGTTGTGCTATTCCTGTCAAAGCCATACAAAAAACTAATGAGGCTAAATTTCTAATCGCAAAGTTCAAGGTCATTTAATATAAGTCACAACCATGCATTCGTTTTCTACTAAAAGCAGAAATTACCGTACACTTTAGCAGCACATTGAAGGTACTAGATCTATAAGTCCACATGACAAAGGTATGATTATAGTATCGCCAGGATCCAATAGATCCCTCCCTTATTAGGCAAAATAAGAGTATAAAGAAAATGGGCGTTTCATAGCTAAAACAACAGAGTATCAAACATGACCCAAGATTCTGCCTTCCTGTATTCATTGGTTACTAGATTTCTTTTTAAAGAAGGATAGTCAAAAGAATAATGCAAAGAATTGCAATAAGCAAATCAATTTTCTTTCTCTAGTTACTGATGCTTGCATCCTGTGATTCTCAAGCAGGAAAAGGGTAATTGGAGACTGATACATTTAGCTTGGAGCCATTATAGCAATTGAAAGGAAATCTTAGAGTTCGCTGACATGACAAGAACAACCATGAAACACAAGATTAGAGCGCATTAAAGAAACTACTGTAGGCCTATGTCGTATGTGCTTACTTTAGTTCTGAGCGCACAAGATTCAATTGGACCTAAACCTAGATGAAAGGTAAAATCCTCAACTATATTCTAAATTGAAGACATCCTTCACAAAGCAAGATGGGTCGATTCAAACAGAATCACTCAGTTTAGATATTGATCACCAGATCCGCAATTGCTCCGGACAAAAGGAGAGGTGAGAAGAAATTGCAATATTGAACTGGATATTCAACAAATCTATTTAGCAACGATAGAGTCATGACAAGTTCATCCCAAATTATATTTTCTCCCTTATTCGATAGCAACTACTTTAAGGGCAAACAAAAATGAAAACAAACAGAAGAAAAAAAACCCATATAAAATTCCCAGTTTCTGAGATCAGATACACTGTTACAAAAGGAAAAACTCCTCATTATAAGCGCAATATATACCTGAACTCGTGAGTGCAAGAGAGTGAAGCTTAAAAACGAAACAAACCCTTTCCGGAGGTAGTTCTCGAGTCAAAACTCGAAGTAATTTTTGTGTTTCAGAAGCAAAGGCGAAGAGAATGAGAGAAAAGCAGCAAAAAGAGTTGCGGGTTGTAGCTGATTTGCTTCAGACACGTTTTCGTCAAGCTTGGTTATCAACATATTCTCAAAGAAAGTTTCGTCATTGTGTTCCAATGCAAGAAACAAGGAACGCAACTCCCTTGCTAAGGTAAAGACGCGACTTCAACGCGCTCAGCTATTTCACGAATTATGGTATTATTAGGACATCAACTTCAATGAACAATTATATGATTATATCCAATTTAAATAAATTTTTCTTTCTTTTTTGCCCATAATAAATCGATTCTTAGGACAAAGGTACCATATATGAAAGACTTTCAAAAGTCTCCAGCATACGGAAGCAAATTCTTTTTGTAATTAGAGAAGAAAAATGAGAAGAGCTGTTATAATAAAAAAAGAAAAGAGACTAATTCGTGTTGCAATTAAGAAAGGAAAATGGAAAGAAGTGTTATAGTAGAAAGGAAAAAGAAGGAACTAGGGAGTAGAAAAAATTATCGAGCAGGAGAAGCATTATAATTCAAGAAGGAGAAGGGAAAAGAAATGTCGCAGGTAGGAGAGGAAAATTATGAGACAAATAAAGAATGAGATGCAAGAAAATTCTTATTATCATTATATAAATCAAAACACCGATTATTCATGTTAAAACCTAGTACTTCAAATTCAGAAAAATTGTTCATAAATATAATAATAATTTACAACAATTTAATCATGTTAAACTAATATTCTTCATTGTTGTAATTTTGTAAATCACAACTTTATTTTTTGACATTTGCGTAATGGAAGGAGACTTAACTTTGATAATCTTAACAATTCAAAGAAAACAAATTCCAACAAGATCGAAAATGAAAAAGAAAAAAGTAGATAAGTTCTAAGATCGAGGAATTAGGAGGCCTTCATTAAAGGAAAATTCTTGAATTATTTTTATTGATCATTATATATATATATCATTTGCATATGCTAGTATCTTTATACGGCACCACATGCATGCGCAGAAGTATCTTTATACGGCACCAAATGGTTTGACCACTAGCATCTACGATAGTGGTACGGTAAAGACTTTGGTTCTTTGACAAATTAATAGATTCGAAATTTACCTGATATGGTGTGATCAGTGTTAGAAACGGTGTTCCTAGGATTACAGGATGACAAATGTCATTGACAACCACAAACGGTGTCTTTATACAGACATTTGAATGGATGATAGACGCTTCGATTTTGTACCGAACCTGAAACTTGGAATTTTTAGCCGCAGAGAGTCTACTCGTAGTAGGTTCTCGGAATTTACTTGGTACAAGACCTTCCTTGATACAATTCAAGTCTGCACCAATATCAAATAAAGCAACAGTATCTCAAATATAATCTGCAGAAAATRTAAGAGTAATCTTAATGAGATACTTCTGCGAAGTAATCTCCCTAAGAACAAATAGAAAATCTGGAGGAATTTGATTGATATTTTCAATCTGTCCTGGAAGCTCTATGGGTTCTAGAGGTTCTTCTTTCTCGGAATCTGAAGAGGAATTTTCATTATGTTTAGAAAGCAAAATCTYTATTACAGCAGAATCTTGCTTCTGTTTTTCTTTTAAATCTTTTATTTCTTGTTTAATTATCTTAATCTCCTGTTGAAGACTAGACACAGAAACAGAAGATTCTTTTTTAGATTTTTTCAAAATATTTGTTAAATCATAAGTATTTGAAGAGGTCGAAGGCAAAATAGACGGTTTTTGAATAGGTTTTTCATCAGACATGGAATTTAGAATTTTTTCTAAATATTGCTTTTGCAGAGCAGGATCAGAAATGTATTTAACATTTTCTAATAATGTCTGCTGTTCTTTAGTAAGAACATTCAAAGAATATTTAGAAGATGTAGATGACTCGGTTGACGACGAGGTATGAATCTCATCAATCTGTAGAGCATCTTCAAAAGAATATCTAGATGACTCAGAATCTGAATCAGAATCTAAAAGAAGATTTGTAATTTTCTCATAAACTTCAGAATCTAAATGAAGTTCATTTAATTTTTTAGAAAATTTACAGTATTTAGAATAATGTCCTTTTTGCTGACATTTAAAACAACGAACATTTTCTAAATTAGGTGGTTTCCTAATTTGTTTATCTTTTTTATGAGCATGTTTTTTAGAATATTTTCCAGATGATTTTTTATAAAAATTATCTAACTGATCTTTATGTTTTTTATGTTTTTTATATTTTTTATGATAGGAATTCTTCCTATGTGATTTAGACGAAGATGAAGGTTTACTGCAACTGCCATTGCAGTGGGAGGAATTTGAAGGAAGATTCTCAAACTGTCTGCAGAAGTCACCAAGTTCCTTCTTGGACTGTTTGAGTTCTCGCTTGAGGGTCTGCTGAAGCCTAATATCCTGGCACAGCTTTAGACCTTCTTTGTTTATATGACTAATCAATTCACCAAATGTAAATTGATTATATGGAATAATTTTACTAGAGGTTTCTTCCCTGAGTTTGTTCCTAACTCGTTCTCCTAAGAGATGAGGAAGACCTGCTAAAAATTTTTCTTTCCAGAATGGTTGATTACTATCTTTTCGAAACATCAACCTAGTCAAGAAAGTATTTTTATAATACTGAAATTCAGATAATTTTCTACACCTAAGGTTGAAAAATAATTCAGCATTTTTATCCTTAAGGTGAGAAGGATCTCCAATAAAATGAAGAGAAATAGAAAGAATGAGAGTGYAAACCGCATCAGAAATGGTTTGACCACTAGCATCTACGATGAAGTTACCAGCTTCATCGGTCTTAATGGCATTTAAAATATCCTGACGCTGTTGGGAGGTGAGGTAATAGTCCCACCAGCCTTTCAGTTGTCCAGAGAAACCTGCAATAAGGAGCTCGGCTATAGCTCTATCCTCAATTCCTATCTGGGTTTTGTAAGCATTTGCTGCCATCGTCATCTGCTGTAAGAAGCTAATGATTTGATAGTCAGATAAGTTGTCTATGTTCCAATCATAGACAGATGAGGCATTGAACCGGTATTGAGAAATAGGTTTGGCAACAGTAATATCTGGAGCCAAAGGTGTATTTGGAACAGGAATAATCGACGACTGCCAAGTCATCGGATTGATCCTGGGAATTGACTCAGATTTGGACTGAAACTGTTCTAAAGCCTGATCAGTGTCTGAAGAAGAAGAGTTTTCTTCCAAGACATTAATTTTATTGGATTCAGAAACAGAATCTGAAATTTGCTTACTAGAGACAGAGGATAATTCTAATTGATTTAGCTTATTCTGAATGGCTCTAGAGAATTCTAGATTATTTTCTCTAATGGATCGAACACTAGAGTCAGAAATTGAAAATGGTTTAAAAACTGGATTTTTAAGTTTCTTCTTTTCTTCTTTCGAAAAACTAGAAACAACAGAATTTTCATGAATTATTGGAATGGATTTTTCTATCCTATCCAATTGTTTTCCTATAGTATCTAGATGAGCATTTGTAAAATTATTTTGTACAATAGTATTTTTAGTATTATGTAAAATATCATCAGAAGGTGTTTTTAAGGGAATAGCATCCACTGCTTTGCCTAGGTGATCTAATTTGACACRTAACAGAGGAGGYTGATTCGCRTGYATTTTGTGAGAGCCCGARAAGGACTGCCACTCWGGAATTTTCTTCGAAGGAGTCGTAATTGGCTGAATCGAAGAAAAATGATATTTAATTTTATTTGGAATAATATAATATAATTCAAACCAATCAAAAAAAGAAAATATGTAATTTATTAGAAAGTACAAATTCATAATATTTTTCCTGAATTTGTTTCCTTTCTGCAAGGAATTTGTCAAAGAACCAAAGTCTTTTCCCAGAGTTTTTCTCAGAATAAAAATCATTGTGCAATAAATTTTTATTGAGTTCAAATTCTTTTGAAATGACATTTAATTCATTTTGAATATTTTCTGTGACCGCAGAAAATGACGGACTAGTAGGTTCACTACCAGATGGGAATTTAGAGTATATTGGTTTTGAAATTTCAGAAGAATAATCAACCTTCTGAAAGGAATTTCTAGAAGTAGTCGGTATGTCCGACGTCGAATACCTGGGAAGATCTGCTAGGGAAGCAGTTTTCCTAGGGTGATCTATGACCGAAGAGATCTGAGAAACGCGTCCTAGATCGATGGTCTGGGCTTCAGATCTGACATCCGAAAATCGTTTGCTCGAAATTTTTCTATTGAAACTCAGTTTAACAGAACCATCTGCAAACTGGTTTATATTCCTAATTTCAATATTAGGAGGAGATTGAACCGTAGTAGGAGCAGTAGCTCTTTCTAAAATCCATTCATCCAGAAGTTGAATATCCTTCCATTGGATGGATTTTGGAATAACCAAGTTAGATCTGGAAAGATCTGTCTGAAGCAGAAGGGTTTCACCTTTCTTGCTCTGACATCTAGCCTTAGTAGCAAAGGCAAATAACATGGCCTTATAATGTACCCGGAATATCAAAGCTATCGGAATTGATCATTTTAGCATTTGATAGTTGTGAATTTTTATCTGAAGAACTAATGACTTCAGAATATTGGGATCCTCTAAAGAAACAGAAAAATTTGGATAGCAGTCAAATGTKATCGGACCAGTACACAGACTAGACTCGATTGAACTTAACAAACTATCATCAAAATTTAGAAATCTAGTGTCCCGAAGAACAGCTAAGATCGAGGTATTTAGACCCTCTTTGGTCAGAGGTTTGATACCGATCTAGACAAGACATATGTGAAGGTACTTGTAATTCCTAGATCTGTGTTTTTCTAGGGATTTAGATGACAGAAGATGAAGGGATTCAAAAGGTTTAGACAATTGAATGTCCTGTTCTTCTGTTTTTATAATATAATCTGATTTAAACAAATTAAATGCAGATTTATAAACATGATCTTTAGAAATTTTTGGAATAGTCCAATTATCTATTGATTTTTCAAAATCTTCGATAATTAATTCTTCTGAATTAATCATCATCTTGGGATCGTCAGAAGTAGATCTGGAAACAGAACTACTTGATGATGCAGATCTCTTGAAGATATTCTCCATTTCAAGGTTTTTCACAGATAGATGTCCACAGATCTGGCTACCAGCTTCCTGCTGCTTTGGCGGGTCTCGTGCCTCTCCTCGGCTTACCCTTTCGCGGTCTTAAGGAAAAAACAATCACCAGATAAGCTTCAATCTATCCAGATCCACCAAGATCTGAATAAGCTCCACTGATAATCAACATTATAAGGTGGCTCTGATACCAATCTAGTGTCCAGATTACTTCAATATACTCTATTCCAAAACCAATATATAAATGTACCTATCTTTTTCAGAAATCTGTAAATGCCAGAATTCAGATTTCATATCAAATTTAGAAAAAATACAAGCATAATTTAGACGGGATAACAAATCTTTCTGATTTGGAATCGGATATCGAATCCATTTCAGAGCAGAATTAAGGGGTTTATAATTTATAACCAATCGAGGTGTGCCACGTTCGATTTCACTTTTTTAGATTTTTTTCAAAATATTTGTTAAATCATAAGTATTTGAAGAGGTCGAAGGCAAAATAGACGATTTTTGAATAGGTTTTTCATCAGACATGAAATTTAGAATTTTTTCTAAATATTGCTTTTGCAGAGCAGGATCAGAAATATATTTAACATTTTCTAATAATGTCTGCTGTTCTTTAGTAAGAACAATGCAGCTACCCTAAAAGCTTAAGCTGATAGGATACGGCACTCCATCTATTATAAGTCTCAGGAACACCAAGTCCTCCTCCCGAGTCCGCAAGGTGCACTGGACCAAGTGCGTCTGGATTACCTACTCCCCTCTTTCCCGGCTGGGCTTGCGTCTTACTACCCTCTACTCCACAAGACTCACTGCGCTTCTCCCATCGCCAGTGGGGTTTCGAACCCGTGACCTCCACGGTTTGGAATTTATGGCATTTACTAGGAGTCGAACCTGGGTTGGCTCTGATACCAATTTAACTCCGAGGATCGGCAGATGGTGTTGATTCACAAGATAATTGAAGAAGATTGAGAAGGAATTAGAGATAGAAGGAATATTCAACAAAATTTTCTAATAATCAGTATTTATAAAATCAAACAAATAATAAACAGATAGATGAAATTTTAACCATAAAATCAAATCAAGGATATAACTCCACAACTAGGTGGAATTTTAATCATAAAATTGAAACAAGAATTTAAACAGATAAAAGGCGATAGAACCGACCAAGCATTTATAAGTAACGGAATTTAAATAGAAAAGAAAGGGAATTTAAACAGATAATAAAATACAAAAATTTAAACGTGCAAATGCAAAACAGGAGGCTCAGCCTTCCATATGCATGCGAAATTGAGAGTAGAAGAGAAGGAATTTATAATTTATAAATATGAAAATAATGTGAGGGATTACTCACATTTTAAGGGAATGGTTCATAATAACAAGTCAAAAACAGTTTCAAAAATTATTTTAAAATATGCCTAGATCTTTTATGTATTTCAATTGCAGTTAAAGCCCATTGAAAGAAGCATTTTAAGTAGTTCAAACGCACATTTGATTCGAATGTTGTTTCTTAAGCTGTTTGGTAACTAAAATAACTATAATATCAAATTTCAAAACGTGACTTTTCTATGTTAAAACTGCTCTGCCAAACTCCCCTTGATCATCTACACAAAATGCTTAGGACTTGCCCAAGCCTGTTGTTGTACGCTTACGCTTGCAAAGCGCAAGGAGAAAAACAACCTAGAATATTCTCCACCGGCGGCCTCGCCCTCGGCAACAAACCAGCCAATTAAAAAGAAGCGAAAACCAAGTAACAATAATCTGAAAAAATAAGCAAATCTCTAACAAAGTTTGAATTAACAAGCGATCACTTGGTTCCCTTGGTTACGAAAGGAGGTCGTGTAGAGATTACAAATATATGCAACAGGAGCTTGTGATGTATCTCTTTGTCGTAAGCAACCAGACCCAGAACCTGTTCATGGATGGTTTCCTTTTCTGATGGCATCATTCTGGTGCTTTGAGTCTTACTGATGGATCAACCAGTATAAGAACAAAATCTCTATATCAGTGGTCGACACTAGGAAACATCTAAATCTATAAGCACAAATTGTGGGCACTCTTGGTAATTATCATGTCCGTTGATATARATCGAAATGGGAACTAATGAATACCAACACACTGTGACATGTATATCTGCTTTTATTTGTGCGGATTTTGAGAACCAGATCAATACAAGCCTAGTTATTAGAAATGAAGCCGCTACATTTCAATTGTCCAATCTTACAGCTTTGGCTTGATGACAGATCCTGGAGCCCTTAATAGCCCCTCTTGGGTCAATGACACAACCAGCTGATGAGCATAAACAAACTGTCAAAGTTACTTCACATTGAGCCAAACCTCTATTTACAAAGGCATGGAGGGTATATAGCAAGCAAGCAAACAAACAAAAAGTTGAACACCAAGTGATTTACCTCTTCTTTCCTGGTGAACATTTGGCCTGAAACGAACCCACGTGCATTATGTGCTGCAGGACTGTTGATCTGCAAAGGCAGGTAAAAGGATAAAACTTCGAACCTAGAAGAAAATGACTAAATTATATGCAATTAAACTAAAATGGAAGGATGGAAACTCTTCTGGAACTTACAACAAACAATAACCAATCATCAGCTCTAAAAGGCCTGTGAAACCACATCCTGAGAAAAGAATTCAAGAGTGAAGAATTAAATAAACATTCTATACATTTACTTGGCATGGTAAAACACCTTGAGGCATGAGTTACTGTGAACAAGAATTAACATATTTACTTCGTTAAACAAATAAAACTTTCCACAGTTTGAGAAGTTGGTGGTTTCCAGCTATAGTTTCTTTCTTTTGCTTATTATTTGTTTATTTATATTTGATGCAGATATTTATTTGATCAAATGAATCATCACAAAAAGTCAACAAACCAAAAGCAACAACAACCAACACATCAACACTTCCCTAAACATTTTGGAAAATACATTGTCCTAAACTAAATGACAACAGCCAATTTGAGTAGCAATTTTGCAGTTTTCCTCCAAGAACAAAGGTACTCCTTTAGCATTCTCAAACACAACGTATATACCTCATCTGGATCAACAGTAGAGGACTGAAAATTTCTCTTATGGCTCTCCTTCCGAATGTGATAGATAGCTACAGAGATAACCAATTTAACTATAGCAACAGAGAAAAGAATTTCCTGAGAATTTAGCATTGAATACTCCCAGAATATCACTCCATTTTTTACACAAACTATCATGCAATATTACCACCTCCAACAACCTTCCCAAACCTGTCTTGAAAAAGCACAATCAAAGAATAAATGATCAGAAGACTCTTGTTCCATTTGACATAAAGAACAACTGGAATTACTACCATCCCCCACTGAACAATCTGTCAAGAGTATAAAGCCTTTTTCTGCATACCAACCAGAAAGAAAATCACACCTAGGTATGCATTCCTTAAACTAAACCAAAGAAAAGCATTCTACTTTAGCACATAAAGGCTGCAAAAACTCCAAACCATCTTTTATCAGATAGGCTTTACCAGGTCTCTGCCAATACACAGAATCAGCCACATCGACGTTAGATATCCTAGGTAATTGTTGCAAGATATTTCTCACCCCAGAAGACCACCTTCTATTCATGGCCCAGCACCATCCATGAGGACCAAAATAATCGGCAACTTTAGCATTCAATTGTATACCCAACTGCAATCTATCAAAAGAAGAACAAAGGGGAAATAAAGGGCCGAGAGGATGCCAGATATCAAACCAGAAAGAAACAAATTGTTCATTCCAAATTTGATACTTGATAACATGCCTAACAAAAGGTCTTAACTTCAGTATTTGTCTCCTACACCTAGAAGCATCTGATAAAAGAATGTTCCACAAATTTCTCCCTTTGAGTAAAACAYTATGAACCCACTGTTACCAWAAAGATTCCTTATTCAAGCAAATACCCCACATATACTTTGACTAAAGCTTCCTTATTCCACAATTTAAGTCGTATAATCCCCAAACCACCAACTTCCTTTGGCAAACAAAAATCAACTAGACTCACTTTCTGTCAGATTATTCAGGAGATAAGTGAGGATTTATTGATTAGCTTCCCATTTCTACAGACTGATGGATTGAATGGTTTCTCGAGATTTACTGATTCKGAGGATTCGCTGATCAGGTGGGAAACCTAATTTGGGGTCTTTCTCTGCTATTTCTATTCTATTTGTTTCTTATGAATTGATGAAATAGAATGATATGTTTTCCTCCAAAAAGGACGACAGCATTGGTACCATTTGATATTGCCTCCTCGTGATAGAGGACAGCTCCAAAGAAAGGGTCTTCCAATACCATGAACCCTCCAGCTAATGTCCTCATTGATACTTTACATCTTGTTCAGCCTACTTCACCTCTTGTTCAGCCTACTTCACCTTCGAGTTTTGAATCTTCTATTCCTGAACCGAGTCTTGTACTGAGTTTGATGATTCCAATCTTCCCATTGCTATCGGGAAGGGAGTGAGTCTTGTATGCAACATGCATTGTCCAAATATGTGTCGTATGAAAATCTCGCATGTCTTTTGTGAAAAACCTCAAAACTATCTTGCATGAAGGTTCCTAATACTGTGCAGGATGCTCTGAAAGTTGCTGAGAGGCAGGAGGCTTTCTCTGAGGAGATGAAAGCTCTTGAAAAAAAAATAGCATGGGGGAGTTAGTAGATCTACCAAGAGGGAAGACAACTGTAGGGTGCAAATGGGCGTTGACTGTCAAGTATAAGTCTGATGGCTCTCTAGAATGGTATAAATCTCAACTGCCATCCAAGGATTCGCGCAGACCTACGGTATTGATTGCTTGGAGATTTGCCCCAGTCACAAAGCTGAACTTTGTAAGAGTTCTTTTGTTACTAGCTGCTAATCTTGACTAGCTCCTGCAACAATTGGACATAAAAATTGCATTTCTCAATGGAGATCTGAAGGAAGAGATGTAGATCCGAAGGAAGAGATGCAGATGGACACACCCCAATATTTGAAAAGAAGTTCGGCACAAAGGTGTGTAAGTTGAAGAAGTCCTTGTATGGATTGAAACAGCCACCAAGAGCCTGATTTGAGAAATTTACTCAGTTCGTTAAAAGTCAAGGGTATACTCAAGGGCAAGGCGATTATAATATGTTTTCTAGACATTCACAAGATGGTAAGAATGTAATACCAATTGTGCATGTAAAATGATATCATTCTCACTGGAGATGAATTGAGATAAACCGATTGAAGGTTTCCCTCTCATTCAACATTTGAGATCAAGGACTTAGACCTCTAAGGTACTTTCCTCGCATGGAGGTTGGCCGGTCGAAGAAAGGGATTGTTATCTCCCAGAGGAAGTATGTTCTTGATCTCCGTGAGGAAATTGGGATGAGCAATTATAGGCCAACTGATACTCCAATCATCCCAATCAGAAACTGGGAGACAAGGAAGGTTCCAGTCAATGTAACTCAATATCAAAAGTCGGTTGGAAAGTTGATTTACTTATCACATACATGGCCATATATTGCTTTTACAGTGAGTTTGGCAAGCCAGTTTATGCATTCACAGTATGAGAAACATCTTCAAGCAGTATATCAAATTCTTCTATACTTGAAAAGTACACCAGGCAAGGGTTTGCTCTTCCAGAAGACCACACAACAGAACATACAGGCGTATACACTGATGCAGATAGGGCAGGATCAGTTGTTGATAGGATTTCCACATCAGGATATTGTGCTTATGTCTAGAGAAATCTGGTCATATGGTGAACCAGAAACATAATGTCATTGCAAGAAGCAGTCCCGAGGCAGAGTTTAGAGTTGTGGCTAACAGACTGTGAATGCTTTGGTTAAGGAGAATTCTTAAAGAGATGCAGATGCCAATAAACATGCCAATGAAATTGTATTGTGACAATTGCACAAATTCCAGTACAAAATGATCGCCCGAAGCATGTGGAAGTTGACACACACTTCATAAAGGAGAAGATTCATTGTGGAGCTATTTGCATGCCTTTTCCCCTTCTATGCAACAGGTAGCTGATAACCTTACCAAAGGACTTCTTAGAACTGCTTCTGAGATGTAACCACGTTGGGCATGATAGCTATCTATGCTCCAACTTGAGGGGGTGTCATAATTTTAGGAAGAAGTTAGGATTGATRGATTAGCTTTTCATTTCTAGAGAATGACTGATTGATAGATTTCTAGAGATTTGATAACTGAAAGGATTGCTATTTATATTGTATTAATTTCTTATAAGTTGATAAAATAGAATGATATGTTTTAATCCCAAAGAAAAACCTACACTTTGCTATTAGAATTTTTAAGATTGGCCCCAGACCAAAGATAACTCATGATCAAACCTTCCAATTTCTTAATGAGTAAAGCAGGTACTAGAAATATCAGACACCAATAAAAGTTGCATGCTAAAGAGGATAGCTTTAGTAATGTGTATCCTACCCTCCCATAACAAAGGGTTTTTGCAGCCCAAGCATGAAATTTAGACAACAGCTTATCTAAAAACACTTTACAATTAAGACCATGATAGTTGGGTAGAAATCAAAACGAACCCCCAAATATTTACTGGAAAGTGCCAACCTCAAACCCCATAATATTAGCTAATCTAGAAACTTCTTCAGCCACTCCAGCAAAGTAGATAAAACTCTTAGTTACATTGGATCTCAACCTAAGTAATGTACCAAACTACATTAAAACTTTATGAAAAGCTGTTAAAGATTTTGGAGTAGCAGCAGAAATGATAAATAAATCATTTGAAAACATGAGATGATGAACCTTCATAGGTTGAAAACCAGGATTTGTTGCAGCTATAGTCCATCTTATATTATCAGTGGTTGCTATGTTTAAGATAAAATTTGAATTCTGAAAACCTTCGTGATCCACTATTCCCCTTTTTATTTAGGATCCCTTCAGAATCTTTTCTGATAAAACTCCTACCCGCAGCAGTTGGAAAAAATGTGTCAAATTTAGTCACATACAAGCAAGCAGCCCTATGAATATCTAATTCTTTCCTAAAGGCTAAAAGGAGATTGCCATGTTAAGAACAGGATACTGCAAATTTTCAATGAGGTACATTACGGCAACTTCTAGCAACATAGAATTTCAGCATAGAAAAATGATCTGGTAAGACAAGGCTGGCTGATTAGTAAGCATAGTGTATAATAGTTTAAAATTTGACATGCTGAGAAAGGACACAGATACTTACGAATGATCCAAGCTGACAGAAGAGGTCTTAAAACCCTTTCTGCGGTGAGGATTAAGACTCACAGATAGAAATATAAGATCTGAAGCATATCCAGCCACACATCTGCACAGCCAAGACATTAACACATAATACAGAAAACCTTCTACTGAGTCTCCTTCCGATAATATGCAGAAGCTGATATATTATAGCCCAAATAAGTTAAGAGATATAGATGTGCTATATTAGCATGAAACTACAATTATAGATCATTATCTGCAGACTTGATATTCTGTGGAATATACAGGTGCCAAGTACATATTAGAGGCAAAAACCATGGGAATGAAAACATTATCTATATGTATTAAAAAAAAGGTTATTCTGGGAAACCCAACTAAACAATTTTTTGGTGGAGTTTAACATTACAWATTCTGGATTAAGATTAGAAAGAATACCAGTCCAGTGTCCTATTCTTTGTTTGTTAATATCAGGAGAAGGTTCTTTAACTACTTAGCTACAGTATGAGAAGTTTCTCTTTTGCAGGTCATTGAAATCAACCAGTCAGTAAAGCTTGAGGAAAGCAACCGAGGACAAGGACAATGAAGGCCACAATTTGCTAATTAATATAGGCAGGAGATTTTGCAAATAAAGGACGTGAAAGTTTGAAACAGATTTCCAACCAGCTAAAACAAACATTAGCTTTGAAATTACATGTTCTGTTATACACTTATGTCCCTTTCATTTTTGGAGCTTTATAAAGTGAATTTTCTCCCATGTAGTAATGCTATACAGATTTTTATGAAGTGGACTTCTGCTTCTTTTCTATATTTATATTCTCTGAAACTAGGGGGACGCATTTACAAAACTCTTAAATAGTTTATTTTCAAGGAGCAGATGATGTACAAAGAGTCTTCCCCCCCCCCCCCCCCCAAAATTTGGTCATAAAAGTAGAACTGAAAAGCTTTGACTGCTAAGAAGAAGGAAATAGCTAATGCATCTTATCCAAGTACTTGTGCCCAGTTTGTAAATTTCTGCAAGGACTAAATTGATGAAAAAGGGTACTCTCTAATTGAATGCTACCATTCTCAAAGGGGAAAATTGGGCAAATGATAAGCAACTGCACTAGCTATGAAATGCAATGATTAATCCAGTTGAGTAAATATTATCCAGCTATTACGCACCTTGGTCGTTAAGATTGTGATTGGCTACTCTTAATATGATTCAATAGATCCTCAGATTTGAATAATTTTGGAGATGGGATGTATATCCTATAACTGCAAACAATACCCTCGAAGCACAACAGGCAGGTAAAAAACATGACAGTATAATGGTTATTTTGAATTACAAATTAATGACTTAAGTCATGATTAACTGTATGGGCAATCATCAAGGTTTGCAGAAAACATGCAGCCAGAGAACAAGGTTTTACCAGGGGAAGATCAGCAGATCTCATATTTTACAAGGAGATGGTTTTTTGTGTTACTCAAACAAAATGAAGAAGAAGAATTTTGTTACCGATGCAAAGCCTGGTCATCTGAAAGCTTTCCCCGTGCTCTAAACCAGTATTTCAAACTGCAGCATTAAGTACAAAAAGATCTAAATAGTGTTACATAATTCTGTGCYAAGTATATACCAGAAGATATGATCATCTCCTTTCCCAGTCATGATTATCCCCTTGGAAAGGACATCAGTATAGATGGGTTGAAGATTAACCTTGGAGGAGATTTGTCCTGATTTGTGTTAGTATTAGGCTCACAAAACCGTATCTCTATTGGCCAAGGTGTAAATTTGGCTGTGGCAACCTTGTTCCTGTAACTCCTGTTTCAACTTTCAACTGATTATTAGAATCTCAGAGAACAAAAATAAACAAGTGCAGGAAAAAGGAGCTAAATGGCATAAGTCACACAACATATGTCGACATAGAGTGCAGGAAATGCGAAAGCGGGCGCAAGCATATTATACATGTCACTTCACCTAATCATACATTATAATGAAAAACGAAAAGAGATCAAACAAATCAGAAATCCTCGTAGACGTGCTTCTCCTTGCAGGAAGTAAGCATTGATTTCTTCTCGATTTGCGAGGATCCATATGTATGCTTGGAGGATGAGATGTAACAAATGGAATGATAAAATATTTGGAGATCAGAAAGATGATGCATCGGTGCATCTTTTAAAACTGCAATTGTATTGCAAATCTAACCTTGGAAGACGAGGATCAGTAAGACGCTTCTCTCTTAACTCTTCCATTGACAAAAGCTGCATAATGTTGGAGTTCAAATAGGGAACCAAGAAATAAAAAGAAAACTAGTTATACATATCATAATTACCACTTCTGGATCAGGCACAGAAGGCATCGTTGCTACTTGGTGGTCAAATCCTGCTTCCTCTTTCTGTAAATTGTATAACATTATATTTTTAGCCAAAACATGAAAGAAACTAAAAGAAGAAGGTATACAAAAACTTTCACATTCAGGATCTGAAATTTTTGGGCATATTTATCTCAAGAGGGATAACCCTACGACTTGAAACCACATCCATAATGAACATGTGATGAAAATGATGAATAGAGACACTCAACTATGGTATAAGGGTCAAATAAATAAATAAAAACAAAGTAAAAACAACAAACGACAATAAGATTCAACAAGTCTGGAACTTCTTCATCATCATCCGCGAGGACCAATAAGAGCTAGTGAAAAGTTTGACTTTCCAACAAGTCTGGAACTTCTTCATCATCATCCGCGAGGACCAATAAGAGCTAGTGAAAAGTTTGACTTTCCAACACCCCAATATTCAGTATATAATACTTGCACTTTGTATGACATTTCCAGAGGGTCAATTCACGTAATAAAATTACCTGAAAGGAAGCAAGCAATGTGAACACCACCTTTCCTTTTTGTATTGCGTCCACCTTTCGGGTAGCAAAGCTTTTCCCGTCATGCACACGGTCAACTTCATATATAATTGGCACTGATATGCAAACCAAAATGCCTCACTTGTCATTGTGCATTCAAATTATTTGTATCAAGAAAGAATATAAAGTATATATTGGTACCAATTTGTCAAGTAAGATCCACTCCACCATATTTCATATCATGTCATGATGCAGGTATGGCTGACTAATTGTTCACCCCAAGTTACACATGTCCATTCTACATGATTCACTTCAGGTGGTAATGAAAACCATGAATATAGCTTGCCCATTCAATATCATGGCAGAGAACTTACCCAGGACAAAATTTGTTCCGTAGTATCTACAATATGGAAGCATAAATCTATAATTTGTCTTGGGTGAAAAATGCTATCTAAAACACCAATACAGAATGACTTGTAGAGTTCTTTGCTAAAAGCTGCATAGCAATTTTAATACGTTAAGAGGCAAAAGAAACTTTTTTCCCTGTTATGTCAGACAACAGTGGTTCTGTATAAAGGGAAGTTCTAAAGTTTGATATTTGGCCAGTACAAATAATAAAGAGAGATAATATCAGGTAGCTGACTCAATAAAAYACCAGATAAAGAAGTTATGAAATTGGTAAGTGTCCCTCCTCAAAGTTTGCACAGACACATTGATAAAAAAGTAAGTGGGTTCTCCCCTCATGCAGAGGCCTTGAGGGATGAGCAAGGGTTGTTAGGAAGGAAATGGAGAATCTGCATTAATGTAACCAAAGACCATTACTACTATACTTATTCTAAGCATTCAGCCATTAAGGAGAATGAAAAAAGTAATTGACAAACAAAAAGACTACTGTCAAGCACGTCATAAGTGTATATTATTTTTATTTTTTATGTTGTAAGGAACTTCAAGTAATGGTTCATGCGACATATAACGTGCCAAGATATACGAAAGGTAACTTTCTTCATTTAAATAAGCGTATCTAACTCGTGAAGTACGTTATACTCCAGATGTCCGGACGTCAATCCATTCTTCAGTAAAGTAGAAACAATTCAATACCATTAGGAACTACGTCATGGTACTATAAGCATCAGAATAATGGCAGGCAAATATTAGCTCTTCATAAAAACTATGGGTATGAACACTGCTTCAGTAGATTGGAGACTCACTGTCAAAATCCCCAACATGAAGGAAGTAAGCGTGCAAACTGTGAGCAATCTTAAGACAGTCCACTGTTTTTGAAGCCGCAGCCAGTGCCTGCATATCATGAGCAACTAATGATAAGAAAATATAGAAATGCCACAAATACAGGTTACAAGAGGTATCCTACTGATACAAATTCCATCAACAAGGACAATAACCAAACTGGTCAACTATAAATATGTTGTTAGATGGGACATATCTGGTATAGACCTAAACTTGGTATTATTGCACATAGCTATGATGAAACAGCATATCCATCCGCAAACTTCACAAAGTAGGGGACTGTCAAACATCAGTTTTCACAATTTGAGGGTGTCAAAATGGAAAGAAACCACAAATTGCTTAGTGAATCAACTTAAAATCAGGTGAAACAATAAGTTATGAATTTTCATATTTTCTTGAAGAGTGGACTTTTCTGACTGGAAGATTAAGGAGCTAGCACAATCATAAACATAAGAGCAGCAAAATCGCATGAACTCTATAAATCTCATAAGGATAAGGACAATCAAAACTCCCAGTACTTGAAAAGTCCATGAGTATGTATGTAAGCGTCATTTATTCACAGAAACAGAAAGAGAAAGAGAAAGAAAGAGAGAGAGAGAGAGAGAGAGAAAGAGAGAGAGTAATCAGTTAGCAGGAGAGTATTCCAGTGAATACATGCAAATGATATTCAGAGAATTTTTAACATTTCACATTGTATAAAGATTTTCTAGTGGTTAAGCAGCAGCAGCATTACATCATATGTAAAACCGTGGATATATAACTGAAATCCTTCTTCATATTATGAGAGAATCATATATGACATGTTTTCATAATTGACCATCTTCAACTTGGATATTGGATGTCATCGGAAGTGTGAAGGTAGAACATGAATCATACCTGTCCAATAAACTGTCCTCCAAAAACTTTACCAAATTTAGGAGCATCAGGTAATGTGATCCCTTGGAAAATGTTCACCTTCAGATAAACACCATGAAACTTGTAAACTAAACTGTAATTAATCTGTGGCAGCAAGAAACACTAAGTTGGAGACTGAGATTATATACAGGCATATCCATGGAAAGATTCCCGAAACATCAATATATAAAGGTACATAAGCTTTTAGAGAAATAGAAAGCATCTTATGGAGATAAAATGGCATTCCCCAGTACCTTATCCACCATTGCACAAGCAAGTCTCATGCAATGAAAATCATACTGAACTACTTATTAGGTATTTCCAACTGCTAATAAAGTTAATTTTGGTACATTCTTTTGGAAGAATTTGAATTAATATACATTATAATGTATTTGGCGTACTCATTTCCTGTGGAATTGATTTTCACTGCCCATCAATTAACCATTCCAAATGTTGTTAGTTACTTCATCTGAACCTAAAACGCTTTATACTATGGATTATAATATCTCCAAGATCTACTTTCCAGAACAGGAATACCATTTCTTATTTCTGATTAACTTTTTAAAAAATTACTTCAGTAAATTATACTATCTTGGCATTTTTTTAGATACTGGTATTTTAGCATGTGTTACATGCCGTGCAACAAGAAACACCCACTTCTTTTCGCTTGTCAGAAAAGAAACATACTTCAATCGGCTCGAGATGTAATATGTGCTCCACAAGTGGACATTTCTCTATTGCTTTATCTGCATTCCAGATTGATTTGGTTTGCAGCAAATCACTATGCTTGTGAGGAAGCACCAAGCAGGTAAGCTGATATATAAGAGTTATAATGTCAATGGATTATGGTCCAGGTGTTAAAATGCAAACATAAGAAAATGATGCATCACTGAGGAAAAAATTGATATACCTTTGATAATGCAATTACTTCTGCATGCTCAGTAGTTTCAGCAGTACCTGAAAATGTCATCTTAGCAGTGGAACATGATCTCCAACAGATAAGAAATTCTTCTTGTAGAACACGATATTCTCAAACTTGTGGATGTAATTGTTTCTCTTATATTTGTTAAGCGACACCAGATAATAATCAAATCATATCAAAAAGCATTTTAACCAACAAATACGACAGGAACAAGAAATTATGATATAATTGACAGGTGCAAACCAGTTTACACTATGGCTTTTAAATTAACTTTTCATATGATACGACTCAATTATAAATTAGCTGCTCACCATGACCAAAAAAATCGTATCGTTTCAACTGGAACTCAGGGCGATTTTCATCATCAGCATGTACTGAACCACATGCTTCTGCCTGCGGAGTACATTAAAGATATAGAGACAGAGATGAAGAAAGTTGTGCTACAAGTTAAACATATATGAAATCATGCGAAGTACCTCTCCATCCCATATGAAGTACATTCCATCCCCAGGCTTTCCTTCACGAATAACATATTCTCCACGGTCTGAAAAATAAAACACACTGAAAACTCAGAAATTGCATGATATCTATTTCAGAACTAATTAACTATTACCGTTCTCTCTTTAATCTCATATTTACTTTCATGTGTTATTAATATCCATGTTCAGATAAAATATGACATTCACGGCGTATACGATACACTCTGGGAAGAACGAATAATTATAAAATCCTTAAAACAATTTAAAGGAAAAAAAAATTAGCACTTGTGAGATCAAGAACAGAAGGCATTTAAGCGAGGACCTCTTGATGAAAATTTGCTAAATTCGCAGAAACAGAAGAGAAATAGAACTACCATAAGTTTTCATGGCAACGACTTGGGCAATTTTTCTGAGGGAAGAGCTCGGAAGCCTTTGTAGCAAGGGCACGCAGCCCAAGAACTCGACGACTGCAAAACCAACCAACGAATACAATGAACTTCAAAAAATTCTAAGAAATCCGAAGTCGACATTAKTATAGGAAAAATGAAATCGGCAATCCAGGATAAAAGCAATTCATTTACCTGATTCAGTATCCATGTTTGGAGCGTTGAGGTAATTGAATGAATCCTAAATCAACTGAGATCAAATAAGCTAGGCGAATTTCACTTTGGAGAAAAGGATGGGCAGAGTGTCTTCTTTGTTTGTCAGCGTATGATATATGGGTAGGTAGGACGTTCCTCAGCGCCATGAAACGGTATTTAAAGTTCCATGTGCGGATTGGCACCGTAATCTCACGTGCTCGATTATCTTTGCTTCTGCCCTCTAGAGAAAATTTAAGAAAAAAATAAAATAAAATAAAATAAATGCACCGACCACTCAATTTTCCAGATTTGCCAGCGAGTGAAGGCCTAGGATACATTGGAACTTTTTCGACTATTCAAACCCGTTTGTTTCCTATTTTTGGAAAAATAATTGATCATTTTAAAAGATATAACAAAAAATGACTTAATATTATTTCTTTAGAAGGGACTAAATCCAATATATCTTTTGAACAAAGCCTCTTCCTATTTTGACCTAAACACAAGAGTTTAGAAGAACTGATGAATATTTTTGTCTAAGTAATATACGATATTCATTAAACGAAGTGTATATTTATGACTTTACATATCATATTAAATTCTATTAATTCACATCTTATTATATATATAATGTGCTAAGGAAATTTGATATGTATATAATTCCTTTTCAATTACATAAGTTTCCTGATAGAAATTTTAGGCGAAGCTTTGGACAATGTTAGCAGTGCAGAATTTTATCAGTTTATTGACCTCTGCTTCAAGAACGAAATAATTGAGGTTAAAAATTTTGAATATGAAGTGATTCAAATTAAAAAGAGATTACTAATCCACTACCTTTTCTTCTTAGGCAAAATTCTTGTGGAGGCAATAATGAACTACTTTAACATGCTTATAGAGTTCACCGTGAGAATGATGACCATTACAAAAATTAGTTTTGATGAACAGCCAGGGACCTCATCTTTTTTCTTTTTTTTTTCTTTTTATTCTATTGGGTTTCCAAAAGCAACAAAAAGGGGAGATAATTAAGTAAACAACAAATGATTTATGTTTTCCTCTGTATTGCATTCGATCATCATTTCGAAACTGCTTTGCTACTCATAAACAACATTAATAGCAGGCTTACCAAATTTACCATTAATTTATTTAGTGGAATAGAGGGTGAAAYCAAAATCATATTTCACCTAATACACAAATTCAAAATATTACCATCACAACAAGGTTAATAATGATATGTAGTTCTATAGCCTCGAGCCGGCTAAAATTGCAAACCCAACATACATATAACCAACGACCGAAGGTCCTTGTCAAACTAAAACAAAACTGAATGGCAAAACAGCACATATTAACTATTAACTATTGATAAACTGCTCTAAGCTCTTAATCCCTATACCCCAAGAAACACTATGCCGAAGCAGCTCACTTCTTCTTTTCGTGGCCACCTCCAGCAGCCCTGGAACAAAGAAATAAAGATATTGTCATTACGATTATAAATGAGCAATCAAAGAAAGAAATATGAAATTGTACAGACGAAGAAAATCCCCTAGCAAAACTAAGAAAGATTAATCAATAGAAGTTTAAGAGTGAAAAATAAATAACACTTATATTGCATATATTTCCATAAAATATTGCCACCGCAGGAAAAACATATAAAAGCATTCAGAGATCAGTTACCTCATCTTGCGAAGAACACTAGACATCTCTTCACGCTTCTTCTTTGCTCTCTTGTGAGTTCCCAACTTCCTCTTAGCTACTTTAAGTGCTCGCTTGTCTTTTCCTACCTTAAGAAGTTCAGTGATTCGCTTCTCATAAGGAGCAAAACCAGCAACTTCCCTGATGAGGCTTCTTACAAAATGCACCCGCTTGCTGGTTTTCTGAGTGAACGCCATAAAGGTGTAAGTATGATATTGCTATATGCAAGTGACTATAAGAACAACTGGAATTTCGGCTAAGGGAAAAAAATGAGGATATGCTTACAAAAGTTGTAGGAAAAAAATGGAGAAGAAAACATACTCCTTTTCTGTCGGAAGGTCGAGGTGCCAACTCTTTCTTGGTTACAACATGCCCTCTGTTCAGGCCTACAAACAGACCAGTACTGGGTTGCTTCGGAGCCATCACCTAAACAAACAATAGTGATGCCATTTTTACCATTTGCAGGACAGCAATAATGTCATTGGGTTGCTTTGCAACTTCAGGATAAACATGTAAGCAACTATTGACAGAGTTGATAACCCAAAAAAATAAGGCAAGAAACAACAAGTTCAAAATATTAAGCAGAAAGAATTAGGAGAAACATAATGTGTCTACTAAGGCGTGACATGAAATGTAGAACACTTCTTGTACAGCGTAAGAGAAAGGGAAAAGGAAAAACCTTTAAACTAATAAACTAAATCCAGAAAGACCTTTTAAATCGCTCCCTCCACCGAAGATAACATTCAGTTCAGCAAACAAGAGGATAATAACTTCTCGCATCTCCGAGCATCAATCTATAACATAACGAAGCAAGGGCGACTGAAAACGATTTACAAGGAAACCGGCATTTAGCCAAGTATTCTAGGCTTTTATAGAGAGCAAACGTATTTCAGTTTTCCAAATTAAACAAAACGGCTTTTRTTATAGCCCGTGAAAAACAACATCCCTATCTAGCTATACATAAATCCAGCAATTAGATTCAAATTTCCAGAGGCATTCAGAAACGTAGCGAACTGATAAGAATACTTGATGAATCTGAAATCAGAAATTAACAAATACGTATGAGAAACTAGATAGCATATGAAAAGGTTACAATCACATACCCGAGATGGCGGAGAGGGTTGGGAAACGGTGGTGGGTACCGGTGACGGGGTTAATGAGGTTGGAACTCCAAGCAGACGCGGCGCTACTCGCTAGAGTTTTATAGGATATAGGGTTTAAGCCTTAAAGGGGCATGGATCGAGGAAGACAATTCTACAAYGARCAACCAWTAGGCCCAGCCTTTTCGGGCCCATCTGTGCTGCTTTCCTCCTRCTRCCCGTTTTCCTTATTTTTGACTTGTAGCCAGGTGGCAGCTTCGATTTTTTACTTTTCCTCTTACTATTTTGGACAAGCGAAAGAATGGAAAAAAGTGTTCGAGAWGAGTCCTAATTTGGCAATTGCTTTGCTGACACTTGGGCTTAATTCGATTGCGTMAGAATGGTAGTTCAGTAATGATGGCTTAAGTTTTGATGATTTAATTGGATTGATATTCGATTATTGGTTTATTAATAATAAATATAGTGATTTTTATAAATCAATATTCTTTTATCAATTAATATTGTTTCTTAATTCTTATTCGAAGTGATGAACTAAATTAATTCATTATAATAAAATAATAAATTAATAATTTGTTTGAGTTTACCTAACTCTGTTGTGATGGAACCTGCAATACGATTTATACTAAGTGACACGATTTGCTTATAAATGAATGTGGTTGGTTTTGCCCAAATAAAAAAATATAATATATAATAATTATAATACTATATTCCTAAATATATAGCTATTGCTGTTTTTTCTTTCAAAAAATTTAAATGTATTGAATTTCATTCCTAATTTTTTATGCTTCCTTGAGGGTAATATGCTCAAAGGTTATTATATCATCCTCAACATCATCATTAATAGGATTTTCAATAATATTTAATAGAACACACTGAATAATAAAAAGTGAGTCRTGTAATTAATAGAGCYCACTCGATAAGTGATATGAGTGTACCTATAAAGTCATATTAACACATTGAATAATAGAAAATTAGTCTAAGAAATATATTTTTGAGAATGTGTAAAAGAAATAAATCTGATAATTTTAATAAGAAAATGTTAAATTTTTGGATATTTAGTATTCTTTCTTCTAAACTTCTCTCAATATAAAATTTTGAATATTAATATGATTCTTCAATATGCTTTGATCTTTATTTATAGACAAAGTGAAAAGATTTGATTGATCGAAATTACATCTAGGAACAAACAATATGATATTATTTGATTCGTCGAACTATTTTCTTGATTTTTATTAGTTAAATCTTATCATCCTTGACAAGCGCAGACCTTTCACTTGTCAATACGTCAAATATTTTTAAATTTTAATAGAAGTATTTAAAATTAATATTTAATTATTTAAATGAATTATAAAAATTTAACTTAATAAAATTTTTATATCTATAAATTACTTTCACAATTTATTCACGGGTATGTATCTTACACATATTGAAATTGTGGTATAACTCTATTTTCCTTTTTCATCTATATATACTCACCAAAACATGAATCTTTTTCCTTTTTACTCCTTATTGTCTCATTTTTCCTTTTTACTTCTCATTACCCAACCTGGATAGCTTGGTGATCCTCTTTCCTTTGTACTTTGCACTTTATTCTTGCAATTCTTCACCTATGTTATTGCACAAGAGAAGTCCTAAGAGGCATGTAAAAAGAAGTCGAGATATCTTCAAAAAAATAAAAAATAATAAGTCTCTCCCAAGTTGCTAAAGAATTTAACTTCTTTCCTTTTTGCTATCGTGAAAATCCTTATTTTTAAATGCAATAATCGAATAATTTTTTATTTTCTGGCTTTTCTTTTTACCTTCTTTTGTTTATATTTGTTTTGTTTTTTTTCATGCGGCTTTCTTTTTGTTT
>MEJB01000015.1:5479800-5508003 GCA_001752375.1 Rhazya stricta
AACCCGAGCCAAAGGAGCACCACGGCTGGAATCATGGATAATTTCAGTAACCACTCCCTTCAGATAACCATTTCGCTCACTGAAGTCGAGCGAACGGAATTGGGCAGGGCCTTTGCGGTGGTGGGTAGGTGTTGCTGTGTGGAAAGTGTCAAGGTAGGACGACATTAGTGAGGGTTTATGAATTAGAACGCGAACCCATGAATTCGTAACCCATTTCCTGCCCCAAGATAAAAATGGGAAAACCCCTTCAGCTCTTGCGTTTTCTATCTGTAAGAGGAGAGAATTGGGGAGACGACGGAGCATGTGGATTAAGTCAATTTTGCATTAGACGAGTTGAAGGAAGGCAAGCCAGTAAGTATCTGAAGAGGAAGTCTACCTTCAAACTTGTTCTCGCACGTGATGATTATTTGGGCCCTATTCCTGGGCCCTGTCTTTCTTCTTTTATATGTTTGCTTAACCCATAATTGACATGGGCTTCGGTCTTCCCTCATTTTTTCTCTTTTGGGCCATGCGCTTGCTGGCCGACATCACGTTTTGCATTTCCTTTTCATTTCTTTTTTTTTTTTTTTTTTGCCTTTTCCATGTCTTTGTTTCCAGAGTTTCTTATTTTTTTTCCAAATACTTTGTTTTTGAACTCTTTTTTTGCAACTTTCTATCTTTTTTTTGACAACTTGGACATCATTTTTCTTTTTTAAGACTCAATATACATACCCTTTTGAATTTTTTTTTATTTTTTTGTTTGAAGATCATGCAATTCGAAAATCCCTAGCAAATAGAAATCAAGGATTTTGAGAATCTAAATCTACACCATCTTCATCTCGGACAATTGAAGGAGTTTTCAATTTAAACCTATGACTTGGATGTTCTTCCAGCCGCATTGAAGTACTTAACTATAGATTGATTTTCTAACAAGGTGAATTTTCACATTGATAGATGATCTTTATCACGCTCTAAGAAAGTAGTTAACTCACCCTCTGTTTCATCAACCCGAAAAGTCCTGCCGCCATTATCTTCGACTCATCCTTAAAAAATTTCTATCTTCCCTTTACAGATTGTAACCTTGACCAAGATTGTTGGAAGGCCCCCATTACAAATTTGTGAAGACTACTTATATACGGAACTGTTGGTAGTAGCTGTAGACTATTCTTGTAAAACATAATAAATTACTATGTGACATGAAAATAGACGATGCTATTTATGCTTCTTTGTTCACATACAATCGCTATGACAATGTCATGCACACCTTTTACAAGCTTTGGTGTCCTTCGATGAAAACATTGCCGACTTCGGTTAGTAAGTTATCCATTTCACTTTGAGACTTGAGAAGCCTTTGTGATCTTCCAATTCATGACTCGTTTACGACAAAGTGATCCCTTCTACCATGGAGTTTTACGAGGCTGACAATGACGGCACCTACCTGCTTCCTCAAAGTCGTAAGTTTCTTTTCTTTGCCATTGGAAGGCTTGCAAATGGTGACCCACATGGAGTTTCCTTCGAAAATTGGGTTCAATTTTGGTTCAGAGGGCCAATTAGATACGCATCACCTCCTCCATGACTTTTTATTAGTTGAACTGCAACAAAGTTGAGGATGTTGCATAATCCTAAAGGAGTTGCGAATAGTACTTGTTTGACAACCGTGGAGGGAGAAAGCAAACCCTTCAATGTACTTAATATTCCAAAAAATTTGAGAGGGGAAGTACACTTGGCTGCATTTTAATCTTGTTGGATATGTAAATTTTTTTTCCTGGTAGAGATCAATTGCATTCGTCCTAGTGTCTTTAAGGTGGCTAGGCTTATGGCATCAGGCGAAAATTCTCACTAGCTATACTAGCTTTAGCGAGTATTTACAGTGGCTTGAGCCAGTCTCCATTTCTGAAAAAGTGTCGTGCAACCTTTCCAATTCATTATGTGTACGCGTGGATTGCTTAATACTTTGGCACCCATCGTGAGAGCAATAACTGCTCTTAAGTTGCTAGGATGGTTAATTTCCATAGAGAGAAGATAGCCAAATATTTTTCTCTTTCGGAAACACAAGCAATTTTCAGATGTGTGGATCCTTCTTCCATGAATTGTAACTATATGATTGGTGACTTTGAGCGATCTTTGGTGGATAATGGGTCTCTATCATTGACTTGGTTTGATTATTTTGTTAGTTTACTTTCTAACATTTTAACCCTTTGACAGGATACCATGTACATAATGGAACCTTATAGTCCCCATAGATTTTGCAGGCAATTTAAGTTTTGTCAAGATGTTCCCGGCAACTTAAAGGAGAAATCTTGTTCGCACACATTAGAGGATGTGACTCAACTGTGGAATTTTACTTGCCTTAAAGCACGCTCTCTATTTGTAAATACGTCAAAGCCACTCGCTACCTAAGAATACAATGCTTACTGGGCCTCTTAATTGAGTGGAATTGAAAGAGTTTCCTCTAAAGGAAAAAGTATTGCGATTTCCCGTCCTTTAAGACCTTCTTCTATTGGTGGCATTGGTACTATTTCTAAAGAAGTTGTAGCTCCTCCAACGAACAAAATGTCGTTGCACATCCCTGCAACAAAAATTTCAATATGGAGTTGTGAGTTCTTCTACAGCTGGCAACCAAATTGATACTCTTTCCAGCAAAAGCAGGATGGTGAGTGATACTGAGCGATATCGTCTATGAAATTGTCCTTTGAAGAAGAATAAGATATTAGATTGTGCTATTACTTCTTTTGGCCTTTTAGAAGGAATAGCCAGTTCGACTATTTCCTCCCAAGCTTTAGCATTTCATGTAAGTATATCACTCTTAATATAAATACTTTCAATTTCAGACTTCTTCTAATCTTTTGATTTTCTCAGCTAGGGGCACTTGAAGGTTCTTTGCATATGGATGAAACTCCTTTTCTTATGGACGGGATTGAGAGCAGCTTGCCTCTAGTTGACTTATGTGAGAATGACGGCGATATTGCTCAATCCCCTATGATTCATCTGCCATTGATTAGCAATCTTGTTGGTGAACTAATTAGCATACCTTTGGAGGCAAGGGATCCACTTCCTTCATAGACTGAATTGGCAAAGCCTTGTCAAAGATTATCTGTTGTTGCTTTTGTTTCTAAGTTCCAAGAGGTCAACATCCTAAAGGATGGCCAATTTCAATATCTTCAATTCATGTGGCTAGTAATTGCAGAAAAGCTTGCTCGAATACCAAATAAGTCCATTTCTTCTATGGAAGGAGAGGTATTTATAGTTTTTGGCGAAATGAAGAAGTTGGATGCTACTGATCTTTGCAGCTTTGGAAAATACAGGGTTGATTTTTTTGAGAAAGCTCGCAAATATGACTTTTTAAGGTTCACAACCTGCAACATAATGACTAAGGAGATGTTTTGAGTTTCTTTCTAAAGCCAAATCATAACTCATGGAGCTTGAAATGAGCCAATAAGTGACATCTGCTAAAGATGATGACCTACAAAGGGAATCTCATACT
Organism: Rhazya stricta; assembly: GCA_001752375.1. Classification (NCBI taxonomy): domain Eukaryota; kingdom Viridiplantae; phylum Streptophyta; class Magnoliopsida; order Gentianales; family Apocynaceae; genus Rhazya; species Rhazya stricta. The sequence goes on from MEJB01000015.1 coordinate 5,483,264, forward strand.
CTTAAGGAGAAGAAGAAGGAACTCTAAGCCTAACTTGATACCATAGATAGACATCAAGAAGAAGTGTCCATGCATATCCGTGAAAGCCGAGAAGAACCGTAGAAGGTGGAAGTTGTCTGTTCCACCAAGAAAGAAGAGGTTGCTGCCACCGAAAGTATCCCTTTTCAATTTGATGAGGTTGTGAAGAATTTGGAAGATATGAAGGAGCTCCTTGAAGCAAGCAAGCAAGAGACGATTAACTTCAGCTTCAATGTTTGAATGGACTTTATTTCATACCCCCACTTACATACTTATACACATAAAATGAATAAATAAAGTATGCATTTCTTATTCTTTATTCTCTCTCTCTCTCTCTCTCTCTCTCTCTCTCTCTCTTTTTAAAGTTTATTTATTTTTTTATTTACAAACTGTTTACTTAATTAAAGACTATTGTTATGTTATAAATAAATTTAGAAATTAATCTCAAAGCTGCCTATGTATCCTTGAAAAAAGAAACAAGTTAAAATGCAGTTCAAGAATGTGAAAGAGTTTATATGAGGACCTTACAGAGTTCAAATTTATGGATTAAGAGTATCCATTTTTATCAACTTGGATTTGTTACGGTATTTTAGCAGTTTCACCACATGTGCACCTTTGGGAGTTGTTTTTCATAGTTTTAGCTCATATAGGCTAGAAACATCCATTTGTACCAATTTAGACTTGTTGGGGCATTTTAGAAATTTTGCGACACCTTTGGTGGTTATTCTTCGCAGTTTTAGCTTGTGTAAGATAGGAGCACTTTGTAGTTTAGGCTCATGTAGTTGAGGAGTGTCTTGAATTTTATTGAGGCATTTTGATAGTTGAGGAGTGTCTTGAATTTTATTGAGGCATTTTGATAGTTTTAACTCTTATCAATGAGCACGTGCAGTTTAAGCTCGTATACTAAGGAACATGGCACAATTTATGCATAGTAGCACTTCAAATACCATTGATGGGTCCAACTTTTAATCCATCTTTGTCAACAAGCTTGTATGAACCACTTGAATACACTTCTTGCACAACGTATGACTACCCCATTTTGCTGTGAGCTTCTTTATCTTTTGAGGGTATACAATCGGCCTTCGAATTGCGAGCATCATGTCACTAACTTGAAAAGAACGAGGATAAACTTTATTGTTGAAGGTTCTAGAGATGTGGGCTTGATAACACTCCAAAACTTGTTGCGCTTCTAACCTTCTTTCATCGAGTGCTTCTAATTCTTCAAGGCGTATGTGCGCATTTTCTTTTTCTGTGAGCCCTTCTTGGACAGATATCCTTAATGAAGGTGATTGACACTCAAGAGAAGAACTACTTTGATGCCATGAACCAACGGATATGGCGTAGCTTGTGTTGGAGTTCGAAATGTTATTTGTTACGCCCACAGAGCTTCTCCAATTTTCAGATCCCAATTTTTTTTATCTATTGATAACTTTCTTCAATAGATTGCAAAGCGTCTTGTTAAGGATTCATATAATCCATTTACGGTTGCATAGTACATCGAAGAGTTATATTGCTTGAAGATAAATTTTCTGTAAAATCTGGTCATCTCACTATTGTAAAAAGACTTCAATTATTAGTCATGATGACTATTGCAAAAAGTCAACACCATTATGCTTTTTCACTTCCCTTAGTGCTATAGCTTTAACCCATTTTGAAAAATAATTCGTTGCTACTAAGATGAACACATGTTCAACTGATAACTTTGGCAATGATCTAACTATATTAAGCCCCTATGTGTCCAATAGTCAAGATATGATTGTTGGGTGCAACGGTTCTGATGGTTGATAGACGTAATTATTGTGAATTTGATAAACTTGACATTTACAGGCTTATTCCAGGCAATCATTTACCATTGTAGGCCAGTAATATCCTATCCTTTTAAACTAAAAATAAAATTTGGGTCCGAATTGATGAGCCCCATAGACACAAAAATAAACTTCTGCTAATGCCTGCTTTGCTTCTTATTCTCCTAAACAATGTAAGAGAACTCCTCCAAATAAATGTCGATAGAGGATATTTTGGAAATAAACAATCCTCGGAGTCTGTCGCTGGATGTCACTTTTCCTGTGTGGTTCTTCAGGCAGGATGTCATAACAAAGGTAATCGATAATTGGTTAATATCAGTCTTCCTTGTCAACATCGCCGGCCGAAATGGCATTGATTCTGCTATATGCCCTTCATAATCTTCATCTTCATCTCCTGATAAACAAGGACAACCCAATTATGACAAATGGATATATGATTTTGTAGATTTGGCAAAAAGAGGATAGAAGCTAATTTTGCCAGAGCATCCACTTATCTGTTTTATTTTTTCGCATATGTTTTATAGTTGTATCACCCAACCATTCTATTATTTATCTTGCACATTTGTAATAAGGAAGGAGTTTGGGTTTCTTCACTTCATAAACATCAAGGATTTGATTGACTATCAGTTTTGAGTCTCCATAAACTTTAAGTTGCAATTATTGCAATTCCATGGCCATTTTCAAACAAAAAATGAGAGCTTGATATTTAGCAACGTTGTTTGAACATTGTTGATTCAAAGAGAAGGAATATGGTATGATATCACCTTTGGGTGTAAAAAAACCAGCTCCCACAGCACCTTTATGAGCTGTTCCATCAAAATAGATCATTCATAGAGGTAAAACTTCAACCAGCAGAACATCTTCATCTGGCAAATAATCAACCAAGTCCTATTCGGCATGTACAGCGTGATCAACTGAGAAATCTACCAAAACTTGTCCTTTCACGATTTTTTGAGAAATATAAACTATCTCAAACCATTGTAACTATAGGTATCATCTCGCCAAGAGATTAAGAAGAACAGGCTTAGTCATTACATACTTGATCAGATTCGCCTTCGAAATGAGACGCACCATATGAGCTTGAAAATAGTGTTTTAACTTCTGGATTGTGAAGATGAGAGCCAAATACAAATTTTCTATTGGTAAATACTTCAATTGATTTGGAGTCATTGTTCTGTTCAAATAGTACAAGGCATTTTCTTTACCTTCTTCATTTTTTTGAGCAAACAAAGTTTGAATATAATATTCTTGGCAAACATGTAGAGCAATAAAGGCTTTCCTTGTATTTGTGTAGCCAAAACGGAAGATTTCATCAGGTAAGCCTTTATACTTTGAAATGCATTACTATAAGCTTCATCCCATTCAAAAGGTACCCCTTTTTGCATTAATCGGTTGAATGGTTGACACCTACCAGCAAGATTTGAGATGAATCGTCGTAGATAAGCCAATTTCCCTTGCAAGCTTTGTATGTCATGCACGTCTCAAGATTCTGATATTCTCAATATGTCTACTTTTGCTTGACCAACATCAGTGCCATGTTGACCCAGAATGAAGCCCAAAAATTTTCCTAAAGCAACTCCTAAGGTGCATTTGAAAAGATTCATCTTCAATTGGTGGTGGCGTAGTTGTTCAAACATTTTCCTCAGATCTTCTAAATGATCATCCATCTTGGTGACTTTACAATGAGATCATACGCATAATATTCAACGTATTTTTGGAGCATGTCATCAAAAATTTTTTTGCATTGCTTGTTGGTATGTCGCTCCTGCATTTTTCAGACCAAGCGATATCACATTGTAGCAATAAATAGCCTTGAGAGTGTGAAAAGCAGTCATCTCTTCATCTTTGGTGCCGTTCATATCTGATTATAGCTAGATGATCCATCCATAAAGGATAAAGTCTCGTATCCAGTGGTAGCATCGATCAAGAGTTCAGTAATAGGAAGGGAAAAATCATCATTTGGACATGCATTTTTTCAAATCTCTGAAGTCAACGCATACTCAAATTTGACCAGTTTTCTTCTTACATGCACAATGCTAGAGATCCATGTAAGGTATTTAATTTTTCGAATGAATCCAGCCTCGATAAGCTTGTTGACTTCTACTTCAATTGAAGGGACAACTTGAGATGAAAATGCATTTGTCCTTGTTTTACTGGTCTAGCTCCTCGTTTGATAGCCAAATGATGAACTACAATCTTTGGGTCTAAACTTGGCATTTCTTTATACGTCCAAGCAAAGACATCTTTGAATTCCTGTAGAAATTGGATATATACTTCACAATCTTTAGAGATAAACAAGCACTTATGTAGATTGGGCGTTGATCATCTTTAGTGCCTAAGTTGACTTTTTTTTTAATTCATCCACAGTGGTTTTCATACCTTCCTCAAGTTCAAGAGGTGCTTCTTCAACATCTTCTTTTTCATTATGTTCATCAACAATGTTGATATGGTAATACGAGCCCACATTCTCTTCATTTCTTCATTTGTATTTTTAGAGACTACGATTTGTAGTTTAGCTTTGAGAATATTGTCGTAGTCCATAAGAAGTGTGTTTTTCTTCCTCATCATGGAAGGTATATGCTTCGACACTCATTTGCATCAATCTCCGCATATGAAGGTTTCTTGATTCTGAATTGGCCTAGACTTTTTGGATATTCCAAATTTATTGATGGTGGAATTTCTGTTTGATTTTCTCCCTTGAGGTCCCAACTGTTCAAAAATTGAGGCATAAGAGTTTGCTTCCCTTAATCGATCAAAGACGAACATATGAGCCATCGTCGAATGCTCATTTTCTACTGAAATATAACAATTACTTACTCATTTTATTGCTATGTGCACAGGTGCAGGTTGCATGAATCTAATGCCCTTGCACGAACTTTCCACAAAATAACCATTTCATTTCAGCATCTTCTGTATGTCATTCAAGCTATGATCCTTTGATTCAACAATTTCAATGAATAAGTCTTCCTAGAGCATTTTGATTTTGTGAATCATACTCAGCTTTGGCTAGAAGGTTGTATACATTAGGATCGAAGCTTCTCAAGTTCTTTTAGAAGGAAATGAATCGTCTTCTACCATTAGCCCTACCTCAAGCCGTGCAAAACCCTTCAAGATAGGCTTTGATTGCTTACACCTCAATTTTGGTCAAAGGAACGATAAATCCTTGCATAGCTCTAACTTTAGTAAAAAAAGACTGACTTTTCTTACTCATTGATTTTGGAGTATATCAAAGGACAGTAAGTATTTGAGTATATTGTAATTTTGCCTTACTATTTTCCACATTGGGCAGGAACTTTGCAGGACGTTGAGGTTCTTCCTTCAAAAAAGGTTGAGATTTGGAGACAACAACACCTTTACCATGAACTTCCTTCTTTGAGATGATTTGAATATCACCAAATGATAATTTTTTTTTGCCAAGGTAAAACTTTGCATCCGTGATATAAGCTTTTGCCTCTGTGAAGTGTTTTGTCATTTGTGACCATCTCCTTCACAAAACTATTATCGAAGTATTTGAAACATTGATGGAGTGTCGAGGGTACGACTCTACTGTCATGAAGCCAAGACATTCCCAATGGTATATTATAAGAGGTTTTTAAATTAATCACATGAAGTAGCACAATTGATGACATTTCATCAATTAACATCCAACTAGATGGTGCCAAGTGCTTTTTGTCTTCCTTGATTAAAATCTTGGATCATAAAGGCGACTCTGGGAGAGTTTTTCTATAAAAATTCTAAGTTCTATTAACATGCGCAAAGGAAGGATGTTGATTGCAGAACCTTCATCTAACAATAATCGGTTTATCTTCTTTTCTAGAGCTTAGCTAGATACAAATAGAGGTCGGTTATAAGGTTTTGAACTAAGCAACAAATCATCATCATTGAAAGTTGTTACCGTCATACATGCGACTGAATTTGAAAAACTTTCCTCAACTTGCACTGGACAATCCTCATGAATTGAATCATTTGGAGAGGAAGGGCCAAAATCTTTTATCTCTGTTTAACCTGTGGCAGAAAAAGAAATAATTTTAATGTTATCAGCTAATGTTCTTGGAAATAACTTTCCCAATGTAATTGGTAGTCGGTACTTGGTGTTGTATAAATCTCCGATTTGTTGACGACTTTCTTAGGAACAACCTTATTTAGCTTAGATACATCATTCTTATTCTTTTGCTTCTTTCAATTAGTTCCTTATTTGCAGATTTCTTTTTATTACTCCTTCGACGTTTCACAGTGTCCAACTTTGAGAATTATAGTCATCAGTTTTTCCACCTTCAACATTTTTGAATGGCTTTGCAACCGTGTTTGCTACTAGGTTAGCTGATTTATAATAAGAGTTAGGTGAGGGTTTTATGTTGAACTTCATCACGTCAAACTACACAAATTTGATCTAAAAAAGTGTTCAAGTGGTCGTGAAATGTGCATTCTCTGACATCAACAGATTTGGGGGAGAAAGCATTTTGTGTAATGCTTATTTTTGGTTGACGGCGTTTTATCCTCCTCTAGCAATATACAACCCTTACGAGCTAATTCCATGACTTTATCCTTAAAATGGAGCATTTCCCAATTAGGTGGCCAAGAAAACAATCATATTTGCAATAATTTGGATCTCCACATTGTCCTGTTTCTTCTGGCTCTTTCATTTTTAGCAATTCAATGATCCCAGCCTTTAACATGTCATCGAACATTTATGAGACGTCAGAATCAAGAAATGAGTGTTCTTTACTTTGCATATCTTTCAAAGTCATGCATCTTCTTCCAAGATTTGGAGTAGTATCCACCCTCTCTGTAAATTTTTTGGTTACTTTTGTAGGTATCTTGACGGTGTTGTAGTTGTTGCCATGGATCATTTTGTTCAGCCTTGGAAGATAGCTTACTTATTTTCTTAAAATCAATCTTTTCCTTCTTTCATGGCTCGAGTACCAGAATTCCTTGATCTCTATATGCTGTAATGCTCAACTTCATATCATATGCATGTGTAGCCAATTCTTTGATAATTCTTTATTGGATTCCTTTCAAAATATATTGGAGTCCCCAATGCATATCTTGAATGTACATCCCCATTGCACATTGTTTGAAGAGGCGATCTCTACAATCCAGACTCAAACTTTTCCATCGATTGATGTAATCAATGATGTACTCATCTATCCGTTGCTTAGTATGGCTCAATTCCAACATACTTACAGTTCAACAGGTACTATAAAAGCGATTGAGAAATTCATGTTGAAATTTGTCTCAACTGTTAATTGATCCAATCGTGAGATCAATGTACGTCAAATGTATTTTACTTGAGAGATCAAACAAATTGCTTGGCAAAGTAGTCACCATACGAGCCAACATTATTGCAAGTCTTGACAAAGTATGCAATATGTTTTTTAGGATTTCCATTCCATCAAATTGCTGAAATTTTGGAAGTTGATAACCTACAAGCATCTTCAATTATCAATCTTGTTGGTATATGGTTTAAAATATGCAAAAGAAGATTTAGTACTCCATTCATATTTATCCTTCATTGTCCCCATAATGAAACTCTTCAGTTGGTCAACATGAATTAATCCATCTGAGGAGACTTGAATTGTTGTGGTTTCTTTTGAGGGTCCTGCTTCTCTCATGTCTTCATATTCAACTTTGACTTGAGATTACTTTCGTAAAGCTTTTGCAGATCCCGACATATTTAAAGTCTCAAGATATTTTAAAGCAAATTAACTTGTTTCTCCAGCATTCTCAAGTCGATTTAATAAGTGAGCAATTGTGAGATCTTGCTCTTGAGTGTGCTTTGCAGGACTTTCTACCAATTTCGTCAAATTTGAAATTTGTTCATCGACAGTTGGATGTCCGCCATCATAACATGCATAGCAAATGAATTTGTAGTTGGATCTTCATGAGCCATCACATCAAGCTCGGATCCTTTTGAGGAGTAGCTAGCACTAAATTCCAAGTATATCTGCCTTTAGCATGTTTGGACTTTTGAAGTTTGGTTCCTACATTCAACAAAGACATGGTTGTTCTTATAGCAGAGCCGACTTCCATTTTTCCTTGTTTGGACTTTTGAAGTTTGGTTCCTACATTCAACAAAGACATGGTTGTTCTTATAGCAGAGCCGACTCCCATTTTTCCTTCTTGAGGAGGAACATCCTTGAATATGAGGTTGAAATATTTGAAGATTTGATCATCTGAGAAGTACTCATCCACTTCTTTTCCTGCAGCAAATGGCGCGCTATCCCGCATCATAGGTCCTGCATATGTAATCGACATGATTGAATAGACAGCAACACCACTTATTGCGGATTTGGAAGGGGTAGCATTTGAGATGCTGATTTTAGGGCCATTGATGAATTTGATTTGAAGAGAAAAGATGAACAATAGAGATTGTCCCATTGGGTGTGCCAAAATTTATTTACACGAGTCTCTCGTCTGTAAATATAATAAGAAAATACGAGAAATGCGTAACAAAGAACTAATCTTATAATTTTGATAAGAAAATTTTACAATCTCTGAAATGTTCTCATGGCGAGAACTCAATCCGTTAGTTATTCTCTTTGAAATTTCTTGAAGCTTTCGTAGCTTGATCTCGAGATTTAGAGAGAAATTTGGTGCTCTTTCTTTTAAGTTTCTCTCAATATAAATATCTGAACCTCTTCCCTTATGCTTTGACCTCTATTTATAAGCAAAGCGAATTCATTTGATTAGTTGATGTTATACACAGGATCGAACGTAGCATTACTTGATTCGCTGAGCTATGTCTTTGATTTCCATTTGTTGAACCTTATCATCCTTGACACGTGTCAACCTTTCAATGGTCAAAATGTCAAATACTTCTCAATTTCAATGGAAGCATTTAAAATTAATATTTAATTATTTAAATGAGTTATGCATATTTAATTTAATAAAATTTATATATCTAAAACTTCATATTAGGGAATATAATGAAGTTGTAAACTAAACACATGCGATAATTCATATGAGTGTAACTATGAAGTCGTATTTTATATTAGAATAATTTATATTTTGATAAAATAAAATAAAAATCTAATTATTTATTTTTCTTTGAACGATAAGTACATTCAATAAATTCATAAATTATTAATTTATTAATTATTAATAACTGTCTAAAGTAATGTAATTAATATGATCCCAATATCATTAACTTATAGAGATCTTGCCTATGTATTTATATCCATATTCAAATTTATATGTTTGTAGATGTAACACGTTTGATTTTTTTATGCAATATTTTTTTATGATTTTTTTCAAAAATGCCCTTAGCAATAATTTTCTCTACTTACTGTCTAAACTATTGATCATATTTGTCGATCTTTTTTTTTTAAATTTTAATTGCATAACTTATTAATCATCACAACATTTGAAGATTGAGATTAAATAATGTAAAATTTTGAATGAAAAATCATCAAAANTTCTTCCCTTCTTGGGTCAGTTGGAGGTGTAGTGCCGGCGTCTACCTTCTGTTTTTGTGGTGGCAATGGCGGCAGCTTTCTGCCCTCTGACGGCTTCTACCTTTTGTTTTTGTGGTGGCAATGCGGCAACTTTCTGCCTTCTATTTCTGCGGTGAATTTTTGCCTTCMGTTTCGGTGACTTTTTGCCTTCTGTTTCTGCGACGGCTATGGCAGAGGACTTTCTGCCTTCTGTTTCTGCATCAACAACTTCTAGTTCTTCTCAATAGCAGAAATTTCCCAGTACACCTACCCTCTTTTCCCGGGCAGTCCAGAAACATCATCGTTTACAGACATGCTCAAAGCCTCTCTTCCATCAAAGACGAAGACTTGGATCATCATCCTCATCACTCGCGTCATTACACACGTGATCATCATCAGCATCAAAATCAATACCAACATCCATGTTTAAATCAGAATCAGAGTCCGATGCAATATCAACCACTCGCAAATCGGTGAAAAATTGCAATTGGCTGTCAAAAATTTTCCGCTACAAAACCAGAACCTTCACCATTTCAGCGAAGTGGGCTCTCCATAAAACCCTAAACCAAGATGAAGATCCAAATGGGTAGGTTCCATTTCATCATCACTTTCAACAATGGGCCCAAAATTCGAGACGAAACGCGGCTGAGGTTCCACAATGATATCCGGCGATGGGGAATGAGAACAGGGGGTGAGAAATCAGAAGTTTGTCAGGCTTGAACCAAGGTCCCTGAGGAGAAGACCAGGAGCTAATAGAATCTCAGAAATATAGCGATGGTCTAGGCTTTTATTCTCGCACGGAGATGCAGTATAATCTGTACGGGCTTCATCATGGTTGGGGGTCAGTCTTCGGAGCTTCTCAACTAAATTTTGATGTTCTGTAACTTCTTCTTATTAATCTTAGATGTAGAACCAGATCCCACATGCTCCGTGGTTAAACAGTCTGCTGGTTTACATTTTTCAGAACTTGAAACTATATCAGATTTCTGAAATTCATCATCTCTGAGAGCTTTCGTAAAGATACCACAGTCACCCATCTTGTGTTCAACATTGCAACAAATGCTCCTTTAGGGATAGATCTGAGGGGCAAGACATTTCCAACCATGAGGGTAGCTTTCTTACCACAGTAAACAAACTGTCTAGTGTATATCCCTTCGGCGACAATGAAAAGCTCCTTCTGGTGCTGAAACTTGAAAGGGTGGCGGAAAGTAACGCGAGCCAAAGGAGCACCACGGCTGGAATCATGGATAATTTCAGTAACCACTCCCTTCAGATAACCATTTCGCTCACTGAAGTCGAGCGAACGGAATTTGGCAGGGCCTTTGCGGTGGTGGGTAGGTGTTGCTGTGTGGAAAGTTTCAAGGTGGGACGGCATTAGGGAGGTTTTATGAATTAGAACGGACCGAACCCATGAATTCGTAACCTATTTCCTGCCCCAAGATAAAAATGGGAAAACCCTCCGGCTCTTGCGTTTTCTATCTGCGAGAGGAGAGAATCTGGGAGACGACGGAGCATGTGGATGAAGTCAATTTCGCATTAGACGACTTGAAGGAGGGCAAGGCAGCAAGTATTTGAAGCGGAAGTCTACTTTCAAACTTGTTCTCGCACGCGATGATTATTTGGGCCTGATTCTAGGGCCCTTCTTTCTTTTTTTTTTTGTTTGTGTTTGCTTAACCCATAATTGACCTTGGGCTTCGGCCTTCCCATCATTTTTTTCCTCTTTTGGGTCATGCGCTTTGTGGCCGACATCACGTTTTGCATTTGCTTTTCATTTCTTCTTTTTCTTTTTTTTCTTTTCCATGTCATTGTTTCCAGAGTTTTTTTTTTTTAAACACTTTGTTTTTGAACTCTTTTTTTTTTTTAAGTGGCAACTTTCTATCTTTTTTTTTGACAACTTCGACATCATTTTTCTTTTTTAAGTCTCAATATACATACCCTTTTGAATTTTTTTTCTTTTTTTTTTTGTTTGAAGATCATGTAATTCAAAAATCCCTAACAAATGAAAATCKAGGATTTTGAGAATTCAAAACCACACATCTTCATTTCGGAGAATCGAAGGGGTCTTAATTTAAATCTATGACTTGGATGTTCTCCCAGCAGCATTGAAGTACTTAACTATAGATCGATCTTCCAACAAGGCGAATTTTCACATTGATAGATGATCTTTATCACGTTCCAAGAAAGTAGTCGACTCACCCTCCATTTCATTAACCCGAAAAGTCCTGCCACTATTGTCTTCAACTCATCCTTAAAAAATTTCTATATTTCTTTTACAGATTGTAACCTTAACCAAATTGGAAGGCCCCCATTGCAAATTTGTGGGGACTACTTATACACGGAACTGTTGGTAGTKGCTTTAGACTATGCTTGTAAAACATAAGAAATTACTATGTGACATGAAAATATGTGATGCTATTTACGCTTCTTTGTTCGCATACAATCGTTACGACATTGTCATGCACGCCTTTTACAAGCTTTGGTGTCCTTCGATGAGAACATTGCTGACTTCGGTTAGTGAGTTATCCATTTCACTTTAGGACTTGAGGAGCCTTTGTGGTCTTGCAATTCATGACTTGTTTACAACAAAGTGATCCCTTCTGCCATGGAAMTTTACAAGACTGACAATGACGGCACCTACCTGCTTCCTCAAAGTCATAAGTTTCTTTTCTTTGCCTTTGGAAGGCTTGCAAATGGTGGCCCACATGGAGTTTCCTTTGAAAATTGGGTTCAGTTTTGGTTCAGAGGGCCAACTAGATACGCATCGCCTCCTCCAAGACTATATAACAGTTGAACTGCAACAAAGTTGAGGATATTGCATAATCCTACAGGAGTTGCGAATAGTACTTGTTTGACAACGGTGGACGGAGAAAGCAAACCCTTCGATGTATTCAATATTCCAAAAAATTTGAGAGGGGAAGTACACTTGGCTGCATTTTAATCTTGTTGAATATGTAAATTTTTTTTCCTGGTAGAGATTAATTGCATTCGTCCTGGTGTCTTTAAGGTCGCTAGGCTTATGGCATCAGGCAAAAATTCTCACTAGCTATACCAGCTTTAGCAAGTATCTACAATGGCTTGAGACAGTCTCCATTTCTAAAGAAGTGTCGTGCAACCTTTCCAATTCATTATGTGTATGCGTGGATTGCTTAATACTTTAGCACCCATCATGAGAGCAATAACTGCTCTTAAGTTGCTAGGATGGTCAATTTCCATGGAGAGAAGATAGCCAAATATTTTTCTCTTTCAGAAACACAAGCAATTTTCAGACTTGTTGATCCTTTTTCCATGAATTGTAACTATATGATTGGTGACTTCGAGCGATCTTTGGCGGATAATGGGTCTCTATCATTGACTTGGTTTGATTATTTTGTTAGTTTACATTCCAACATTTTAACCCTTTGACAAGATACCATGTACTTGATGGAACCTCATAGTCTACATAGATTTTGCAGGCAATTTAAGTTTTGTCAAGATGTTCCTGGCAACTTAAAGAAGAAATCTTGTTCGCACACATTAGAGTATGTGACTCAACTGTGAAATTCTACTTACCTTAAAGCACGCTCTCTGTTTGTCCTTCCAGCAAAGATGTTAAAGCCACTCGCTACCAAAGAATACAATGCTTGCTAGGCCTCTTAATTCAGTGGAATTGTAAGAGTTTCCTCTAAAGGAAAATGTATTGCGATTTCCCGTCCTTTAAGACCTTCTTCTATTGGCAGCATTGGTACTACTTCTAAAGAAGTTGTAGCTCCTCCATCGAACAAAATATTGTTGCGTATCCCTGCAGCAAAAATTTCAATATGGAGTTGTGAGTTCTTCTACAGCTAGCAACCAAATTGATACTCTTTCCAGCGAAAGCGGGACGGTGAGTGATACTGAGCGATATCGTCTATGGAATCGTCCTTTGAAGAAGAATAAGATATTGGATTGTGCTACTACTTCTTTTGGCCTTTTAGAAGGAGTAGCCAGTTCGACTATTTCCTCCCAAGCTTTAGCATTTCATGTAAATATATCACTCTTGACATAAATACTTTCAATTTTAGACTTCTTCTAATCTTTTGATTTTCTTAGCTAGGGGCACTTGAAGGTTCTTTGCATATGGATGAAACTCCTTTTTCTTACGGATAGGATTGAGAGTAATTTGCCTCTAGTTGACTTATGTGAGAATGACGGCGATATTGCTTAATCCCCTATGATTCATCTACCATTGATTAGCAATCTTGTTGGTGAACTAATTAGCATACCTTTGGAGGCAAGTGATCCACTTCCTTCATACATTGAATTGGCAAAGCCTTGTCAAAGGTTATCTGTTGTTGCTTCTGTTTCTAAGTTCCAAGAGGTCAACATCCTAAAGGATGGCCAACTTCAATTTCTTCAATTCATGTGGCTACTAATTGGAAAAAAGCTTGCTCGAATACCAAACAAGTCCATTTCTTCTATTGAAGGAGAGGTATTTATAGTTTTTGGCGAAATGAAGAAGTTGGATGCTATTAGGGTTGACTTTTTTGAGAAAACGCGCAGATATGACTTTTTAAGGCCCACAATCTGCAACAAATGACTAAGGAGATGTATTTTGAGTTTCTTTCTAAAGCCAAATCATAACTCATGGAGCTTGAAATGAGCCAACAAGTGACATCTGCTAAAGTTGATGACCTACAAAGGGAATCTCGTACTCTTAAGGAGAAGAAAAAGGAACTCCAAGCCTAACTTGATACGACAAATAGACATCAAGAAGAAGTTTCCATGCATATCCATGAAAGCTGAGAAGAATCGTAGAAGGTGGAAGTTGTTTGTTCCACCAAGAAAGAAAAGTTTGCTGCCACTGAAAGCATCCCTTTTCAATCTGATGAGGTTGTGAAGAATTTGGAAGATATGAAGGAACTCCTTGAAGCAAGCAAGCAAGAGATGATTAACTTCAACTTCAATGTTTGAATGGACTTTATTTCATACCCCTACTTACATACTTATTCACATAAAATGAATAAATAAAGTATGCATTTCTTGTTCTTTATTTTCTCTCTCTCTCTCTCTCTTTTTAAGTTTATTTATTTCCCTTTTTATTTGCAAATTGTTTATTTAATTAAAGACTATTGTTATGTTATGACTAAACTTAGAAATTGATCTCAAAGGTGCCTATGTATCTTTGAAAAAAGAAACAAGTTAAAAATGTAGTTCAAGAATCTGAAAGAYTTTATATGAGGACCTTACACAGTTTAAATTTATAGATCAAGAGTATCCATTTTAACCAACTTGGATTTGTTACGGTGTTTTAGCAGTTTTACCACATGCACACCTTTGGGAGTTGTTTTTCGTAGTTTTAGCTCATATAGGCTAGAAACATCCATTTATACCAATTTGGACTTGTTGGGGCATTTTAGAAATTTTGCGACACCTTTGGTGGTTATTTTTTGCAGTTTTAGCTTGTGTAAGATAGGAGCACTTTATAGTTTAGGCTCATGTAGCTGAGGAGTGTCTTGAATTTTATTGAGGCATTTTGATAGTTTTAACTCTTATCAATGAGTACGTGCAGTTTAGGCTTGTACACTAAGGAACATGGTGCAATTTATGCATATTAGCGCTTCAAATACCGTTGATGGTCCACCTTTTAATCCATTTTTGTCAATAAGCTTGTATGAACCACTTGAATACACTTCTTGCACAACATATGACTACCCTATTTTGCTGTGAGTTTCTTTATCTTTTGAGAATATATGATCGGCCTTCGAATTGCGAGTATCATGTCACCAACTTGAAAAGAATGAGGACAAACTTTCTTGTTGAAGGTTCTGGAGATGTGGGCTTGATAACACTCCAAAAGTTGTTGCGCTTCCAACCTTCTTTCATTGAGTGCTTCTAATTCTTCAAGGTATATATGCGCATTTTCTTTTTCAATGAGCCCTTCTTGGATAGATATCCTTAATAAAGGTAATTGACACTCAAGAGAAGAACTGCTTCGATGCCGTGAACCAACAGATATGGCGTAGCTTGTGTTGGAGTTCGAAATGTTGTTTGTTACGCCCACAGAGCTTCTCCAATTTTCAGATCCCAATTTTTTTTTTTTTTGATCTATTGATAACTTTCTTCAATAGATTGCAAAGCGTCTTGTTAAGGATTCATGTAATCCATTTACGGTTGCATAGTACATTGAAAAGTTATATTGCTTGAAGATGAATTTTCTGCAAAATCTGGTCATCGCACTATTGCAAAAAGACTTCAATTATTAGTCATGATGACTATTGCAAAAAGTCAACAACATTATGCTTTTTCACTTCCCTTAGTGCCATAGCTTCAACCCATTTTGAGAAATAATTCGTCACTACTAAGATGAACACATGTTCAACTGATGACTTTGGCAATGGTCCAACTATATCAAGCTCCCATGTGTCAAATGGTCAAGATATGATTGTTGGGCGCAACGGTTCTGATGGTTGATAGACGTAATTGTCGTGAATTTGAGAAATTTGACATTTACAGGCTTATTCCAGGCAATCATTAATATCCCATCATTTTAATCTAAAAATGGAATTTAGGTCCGAATTAATGAATTGCTAATGCCTGCATTGCTTCTTATTCTCCTAAACAACGTAAGAGAACTCCTCCAAATAGACGTCGATAGAGGCTATTTTGGAAATAAACAAACCTCGAAGCCTGTCGCTGGATGTCACTTTTCCTATGTGGTTCTTTAGGCAGGATACCATAACAAAGGTAATCGATAATTGGTTAATGTCAATCTTCCTTATCAACATCACTGGTTGAAATAGCATTGATTGTGCTATATGCTTCTTCTCCTTCATCATCTTCATCTTCATTTCCTGATAAAGGAGGACAACCCAATTATGACAAATTGATATATGATTTTGTAGATTTGGCAAGGAGAGGATAGAAGCCAATTTTGCCAAAGCATCCACTTATCTATTTTATTTTTTTGCACATGTTCTATAGTTGTCTCGCCCAACCATTCCATTATTTATCTTGCATATTTCTAATAAGGAAAGAATTCGGGTTTCTTCACTTCATTAAACATCAAGGATTTAATTGACTATCAATTTTGAGTCTCCATAAACTTTAAGTTGCAATTGTTGCAATTCCATGACTATTTTCAAACCAATAATGAGAGCTTGATATTCAGCAACGTTGTTTGAACATTGTTGATTCAAAGAGAAGGAATATGGTATGATATTACCTTCGGGTGTAGAAAACCAGTTCCTACACCACCTCAATGAGCTGCTCCATCAAAATAGATCTTCCATGGAGGTAAAACTTCAACCAGCAGAACATCTTCATCAGGCAAATAATCAACCAAGTCCTATTCGGCATATACATGGTGATCAACTGAGAAATCTATCAAAACTTGTCCTTTCACGATTATTTGAGGGATATAAACTATCTCAAACCGTTGCAACTATAGGTACCATCTCGCCAAGCGATTAAGAAGAATAGGCTTAGTCATTACATACTTGATCAGATTCYCCTTCGAAATGAGACGCACCATATGAGCTTGAAAATAGTGTTTTAACTTCTCGATTGTGAAGATAAGAGCCAAATACAAATTTTCTATTAGTAAATACTTTAATTGATTTGGAGTCATCGTTCTGCTCAAATAGTACAAGGCATTTTCTTTACCTTCTTCATTTTTTTGAGCAAGCAAAGTTCGAATATAATATTCTTGAAAGAGATGTAGAGCAATAAAGGCTTTCCTTGTATTTGCGTAGCCAAAATGGAAGATTTCATCTGGTAAGCCTTTATACTTTGAAATGCATTACTACAAGCTTCATCCCATTCAAAAGGTACCTCTTTTTGCATTATTTGGTTGAATGGTTGACACTTAKCAACAAGATTCGAGATGAATCGTCGTAGATAAGCCAATTTTCCTTGCAAGCTTCGTATGTCATGCACGTCTCAAGATTCTGATATTCTCAATATGTCTACTTTTGCCTGACCAACTTCAGTGCCACGTTGACCCAGAATGAAGCCCAAAAATTTTCCTAAAGCAACTCCTAAGGTGCATTTGAAAAGATTTATCTTCAATTGGTGGTGGCATAGTTGTTCAAAAATTTTCCTCAGATCTTCTAAATGATTATCCATCTTGGTGACTTTACAACAAGATCATCCGCATAACATTCAACGTATTTTTGGAGCATATCATCAAAAATTTTTTACATTGCTTGTTGGTATATCGCTTCTGCTTTTTTCAGACCAGGCAACATCACATTGTAGCAATAAATACCCTTGGAAGTGTGAAAAGCAGTCATCTCTTCATCTTTGGCGCCATTCATATCTGATTATAGCTAGATGATCCATCCATGAAGGATAAAGTCTCGTATCCAATGGTAGCATCGACCAAGAGTTCAGTAATAGGAAGGGGAAAATCATCATTTGAACATGCATTTTTCAAATCTCTAAAGTCAATGCGTACTTAGATTTAACCATTTTTCTTTCTTACATGCACAATGCTAGAGTTCCATATAGGGTATTTAATTTTTTGAATGAATCCAGCCTCGATAAGTTTGTTGATTTCTGCTTCAATTGAAGGGACAACTCGGGACGAAAATGCATTTGTCCGTTTTTTCCTGGTCTAGCTCCTCGTTTGATAGCCAAATGATGAACTACAATCTTTGGGTCTAAACTTGACATTTCTTTATACGTCAAAGTAAAGACATCTCCGAATTCCTGCAGAAGTTGGATATATACTTCACTATTTTTGGAAATAAACAAGCATTTATGTAGATTGGGCGTCGATCATCTTTAGTGCCTAAGTTGACTTTTTTTTAATTCATCCACAGTGGTTTTTGTACCTTCCTCAAGTTCAAGAGGTGCTTTTTCAACATCTTCTTCTTCATTATGTTCATCAACAAAATGCTGATATGGTAAGACGAGCCCACACTCTCTTCATTTCTTCATTTGGTTTTTTAGAGACTACGGTTTGTAGTTTAGCTTGAGAACATTGTCGTAGTCCATAAGAGGTGTATTTTTCTTCCTCATCCTGGAAGGTATATTGCTTCGACACTCATTTGCATCAATCTCCGATATGAAAGTTTCTTGATTCTGAATTGGCCTAGACTATTTGGATATTTCAAATTTATTGAAGGTGGAATTTCTATTTGATTTTCTCTCTTGAGGTCCCAACTGTTCAAAAATTGAGGCATAGGAATTTGCTTCCCTTAATCGATCAAAGACAAACTTATAAGCCACCGTTAAATGCTCATCTTCTGCTAAAATATAACAATTACTTACTCGCTTTATTGCTATGCGCACAAGTGCAAGTTGCTTGAATCCAATGCCCGTGCACGAACTTTCCACAGAATACCCATTTCATTTCAGCATCTTCTGCATATCATTCAAGCTATGATCCTTTGATTCAACAATTTCAATGAATAAGTCTTCTTAGAGCATTTTGACTTTGTGAATCATACTCAGCTTTGGCTAGAAGGTTGTATATATTAGGATCGAAGCTCTTCTCAAGTTCTTTTAGAAGGTAATGAACTGTCTTCTACCATTAGCCCCACCTTAAGCCATGCAAAACCCTTCAAGATAGGCTTTGATTGTTTATGCCTCAATTTTGGTCAAAGGAACGGTAAATCCTTGCATAGCTTTAACTTTAGTAAAAAGAGACTGACTTTCCTCACTAATTGATTTTGAAATATAACGAAGGACAGTAAGTATTTCAGTATATTGTAATTTTTCCTTACTATTTTTCGCATTGGGCAGGAACTTTGTAGGACGTTGAGATTCTTCCTTCAAAAAGGGTTGAGATTTGGTGACAACAACACCTTTACCATGAACTTCCTTCTTTGAGACGATTTGAATGTCACCAAATGATATATTTTTTTTGTCAAGGTAAAACTTTGCATCCGTGATATACGCTTCTGCCTCTGTGAAGTGTTTTGTCATTAGCGATCATCTTATTCACAAAACTATTATCGAAGTACTTGAAACATTGATGGAATGTCGAGGGTACAACTCCACTGTCATGAAGCCAAGACATTCCCAATGGTATACTATAAGAGGTTTTTAAATTAATCATGTGAAGTAGCACAATTGATGACATTTCATCAATTAACAAATCCAACCAGACAGTGCCAAGTGCTTTTTGTCTTCCTTGATTAAAATCTTGGATCATAAAGGCGACTCTGGGAGAGTTTTTCTATAAAAATTTCAAGTTCTTTTAACATGCGCAGAGGAAGGATGTTGATTGCAGAACCTCCATCTAACAATATTCAGTTTATCTTCTTTTCTAGCACGTAACTAGATACAAATAGAGGTCGGTTATAAGGTTTTGAACTAAGCAACAAATCATCATAATTGAAAGTTATTACCGTCATACATGCAACTGAATTTGAAAAACTTTCCTCAACTTGCACTGGACAATCCTCATGAATTGAATCATTTGGAGAGAAAGGGCCAAAATCTTTTATCTCTATTTAACCTGTGGCAAAAAAAGAAATAATTTTAATGTTATCCGCTAATGTTCTTGGAAATAACTCTCCCAATGTAATTGGTAGCCGGTACTTGGTGTTGTATGAAATCTTCGATTTGTTGACGACTTTCTTAGGAACAACCTTATTTAGCTTAGATACATCCTTCTTATTCTTTTGCTTCTTTCAATTAGTTTCTTATTTGAAGATTTCTTTTTATTACTCTTTCGGCGTTTCACAGTGTCCAACTTTTAGAATTATAGTCATCAGTTTTTGCACCTTCAACATTTTCGAATGGCTTTGCAATCGTATTTGCTACTAGGTTAGCTGATTTATAATAAGATTTAGATGAGGGTTTTATGTTGAACTTCATCACGTCAAACTACACAAATTTGATCTAAAAAAGTGTCCTAGTGTTCGTGAAATGTGCATATCTCTGACATCAACAGATTTGGGGAAGAAAGCATTTGGTGTAATGCTTATTTTTTGTTGGTGGCGTTTTATCCTCATCTAGCAATATACGATCCTTGCGAGCTAATTCCATGACTTTATCCTTAAAATGGAGCATTTCCCAAAAGAAAACGATCATATTTGCAATAATTTGGATCTCCATATTGTCCTGCTTCTTCTGGCTCTTTCATTTTTGGCAATTCAATGATCCCAGCCTTTAACATGTCATCAAACATTTATGAGACGTCGAATCAAGAAATGAGTATTTTTTACTTTGCATATCTTTCAAAGTCATGCATCTTCTTCCAAGATTTGGAGTAGTATCCACCCTTTCTGTAAATTTTTTGGTTACTTTCATAGGTATCCTGACGGCGTTATAGTTGTTGCCATGGATCATTTTGTTCAGCCTTGGAAGATGGCTTACTTACTTTCTTAAAATCAATCTTTTCCTTCTTTCATGGCTCGAGTACCAGAATTCCTTGATCTCTGTATGCTGTAATGCTCAACTTCATATCATATGCCCATYTAGCCAATTCTTTGATAATTCTTGATTGGATTCCTTTCAAAATGTACTGGAGGCCCCAATGCATATCTTGAATGCATATTCCAATTGCACATTGTTTGAAGAGGCGATCTCTACAATCCAGACTTAAACTTTTCCATCGACTGATGTAATCAATGATGGACTCATCTATCCGTTGCTTAGTATGGTTCAATTCCAACATACTTACAGTTCGATAGGTACTTAAAAAGTGATTGAGAAATTCATGCTGAAATTTGTCTCAACTGTTAATTGATCCAATTTGAGTTCAATGTACGTCAAATGTATTTTACTTGAAAGATCAAACAAATTGCTTGACAAAGTAGTCACCATATGAGCCAACATTATTGCAAGTGTCGACAAAGTATGCAATATGTTGTTTAGGATTTCCATTCCATCAAATTGCTAAAATTTTGGAAGTTGATAACCTACAAGCATCTTCAAGTTATCAATCTTGTTGGTATATGGTTTAAAATATGCAAAAGAAGATTTAGTACTCCCTTCATATTTATCCTTTATGGTCCCCATAATGAAACTCTTCAGTTGGTCAACATGAGTTAATCCATCTGAGGAGACTTGAATTGTTGCGGTTTCTTTTGAGGGTCCTGCTTCTCTCATGTCTTCATATTCAACTTCGACTTAAGGTTGCTTCCCTAAAACTTTTGCAGATCCTGACATATTTAAAGTCTCAGGATATTTTAAAGCAAATTGACTTGTTTCTCCATAAGTCYATTTAATAATTGAGCAATTATGAGATCTTGCTCTTGAGTGTGCTTTGCAGGACTTTCCACCAATTTCGTCAGATATGAAATTTGTTCATTGACAATTGAGATGTCCGCCATCATAACAGGCATAGCAAATGAATTTATAGTTGGATCTTCATGAGCCATCACATCAAGCTCGGATCCTTTCGTGGAGTAGCTAGTGCTAAACCCCAAGTATGTCTGCCTTTAGCATGTTTGGACTTTTGAAATTTGGTTCCTACATTCAACAAAGACATGGTTGTTCTTATAGCAGAGCCGACTCCCATTTTTCCTTCTTGAGGAGGAAATCCTTGAATATGAGGTTGGAATATTCGAAGATTTGATCATCTGAGAAGTACTCATCCACTTCTTTTCCTGCAGCAAATGGCGCGTTACTCTGCATCATAGGTCCTGCATATGTAATCGACATGATTGAATAGACAGCAACACCACTTGTTGCAGATTTGGAAGGGGTAGCATTTGAGATGCTGATCTTGGGGCCATTGATGAATTTGACTTGATTTGAAGAGAAAAGATGAACAATAGAGATTGTCCCATTGGGCATGCCAAAATTTATTTACATGAGTCTCTCGTCTGTAAATATAATAAGAAAATACGAGAAATGCATAACAAAGAACTAATCTTATAATTTTGATAAGAAAATTTTATAATCTGTGAAATGTTCTCATGGCGAGAACTCAATCCATTGATTATTCTCTTTGAAATTTTTCGAAGCTTTTGTAGCTTGATCTCGAGATTTAGAGAGAAATTTAGTGCTCTTTCTTCTAAGTTTCTCTCAATATAATAAGAAAATACGAGAAATGCATAACAAAGAACTAATCTTATAATTTTGAAAAGAAAATTTTATAATCTGTGAAATGTTCTCATGGCGAGAACTCAATCCATTGATTATTCTCTTTGAAATTTTTCGAAGCTTTTGTAGCTTGATCTCGAGATTTAGAGAGAAATTTAGTGCTCTTTCTTCTAAGTTTCTCTCAATATAAATATCTGGACCTCTTCCCTTATACTTTGACCTCTATCTATAGGTAAAGCGAATTCATTTGATTAGTCGAAATTATATACAGGATCGACGTAGCATTACTTGATTCACCGAGCTATATCTTTGATTTCAATTCGTTGAACATTGTCATCCTTGATACGTGTCAACCTTTCAATGGTCAAAATGTCAAATACTTCTCAATTTTAATTGAAGCATTTAAAATTAATATTTAATTATTTAAATGAGTTATGCAAGTTTAATTTAATAAAATTTATATATCTACAACTTCATATTAGGGAATATAATGAAGTTGTAAACTAAACAAACGCGATAATTCATATGAGTGTATCTATGAAGTCGTATTTTATATTAGAATAATTTATATTTTGATAAAATAAAATAAAAGTCTAATTATTTATTTTTCTTTAAACGATAAGTACATTTAATAAATTGATAAATTATTAATTTATTAATTATTAATAACTGTCTAAAGTAATGTAATTAATATGATCCCAATATCATTAACTTATAGAGATCTTGCCTATGTATTTATATCCATATTCAAATTTATATGTATGTAAGATGTAACACGTTTGATTTTTTTATGCAATATTTTTTTATGATTTTTTTCAAAAATGCCCTTAGCAATAATTTTCTCTACTTACTCTCTAAACTATTGATCATATTTGTCGATCTTTTTTTTTTAAAAAAATTTTAATTGCATAACTTATTAATCATCACAACATTTGAAGATTGAGATTAAATAATTTAAAATTTTGAATTAAAAATCATCAAAATTTTAAACTTTTTTGAGTTTTTTGCTTTTCTCATGCAAAACAAGACATTTCTAACCGAGAAAGCCTCATTTTGCGCGAGAAGTGCCCGAAAAATGAGACATTTTTCATAGTAGTATGCAGTAAATGGGCCTCATGCTTGCGCTAAAGCGTGTAAAAAATTAAAAAAAATCTTTTAATGAATTTTTTATTATTATTTTTTTTCGTCGCTTAAATGTCTACACTATTTAAAGTTAGTAATTAATATCTTAAAAAATCGTATAGATCGATTGATTATTTAAAGAAAAACAAGAAAAAAGTTTCTAAAGGAAATAAATTTTATTAAAGATATTATCAATATTGTGTCTGAACAAATTCTCAAAAAAGATATAAAGAAAATTAAAAATATTCAATTAGTAAATTCTCAAATTTACAAAAGAATACCGTTAAACAATGAACTCTCTTATTGGCATCTGCTGATTTAGCATTAAAAAATTATTTGAATGATTTTATTTTCCAACAAATTACACAAAAAAGATTATTAATAACGATTGAGTTTTTAGGATAATCTAGCTTCCAGACAATACCCTCCGAATTTAAAAAACCATTCAACATATTATTTCCACAACACTCCAACAAATTAAAATAGTGCGAAAAAAAATAGTCTAGACACAAATCTTAATCAATAGTAGATTCGTTTTAAATTAATATTTTTAATAAATTACGAGATATAAGAAAAGTATTGAATTTGTTATAAAATTTTTAAATAAAATGATGTTTCTAAGAGTTTGATAGTGGTAGTAGAGTGTTTGTTTTTTGATGGAGGCGAGAAAGTGATATTTGTAAATTAAATAAAATTAAATTAATAGAGTAGAGTAGAAGGAGAAAAGTATGTGAAGTGAGAGAATATTGTATTTTTGTGAGAAGAGAGAGAGTAAGGTTTTAAAAAATGTTCAAGAAGAGAGTTATTTTCAAACAAAGAGAATATATAACTATCGTCTTAACAATCAAATTTGTAGTCTGAATATCGACGTTCCTCGAAGCAAATCAACGCGAGTGGCCTAGCTAAGCGTCCTCCTCAGAGCCCCTCACGAACTTGCATTCTTGGATGGGCTCTGAGAGCGCTCAATGTTTCCCGCCTAAAATCCGACACTTTCTCGCGGCGATGTAGTATGGGCTACTTGCAGCAACAAGGGATGCCATAGCTGCTGCCTCGCTGCGCACATCCCCGAGCTGCCTCGCGGCAAGCTGCAACAAAACAACTCGACAGGGCTTGTTTGGTGCCCCTTCCAGCTGAGGCCGTTGTGCTTCGTCATTTCGCCCCTTGACAAATGGTTTCGCTCACGCGCCCCGCGACAGAATTTTGCAAGATTTCCTGCCTGAGTTGCGAACAAACGAGTGTGGCTTGAGTTTCGTTCGTTGCGCATGCGGACGCTCGCAATTTGCATGGGTTTGCTGGAAAGGGGAGAGTGAGGACCCTGGTGATGTGCCCGAAGCGAGTGATGTGAGTGATGTTCGAGGCGCATTTGGGATACCAAACAACTCCTATGCTGCTCAGAAAAAGC
>MEJB01000015.1:5508028-5546556 GCA_001752375.1 Rhazya stricta
TCTCTCTTGCGAAGTGTACTCGGTTGTGTTGATGTCGTTCTTCCTTCATATTAGCGAATTGTAGGTCGTATTACACGTTATTTCATGTCAGTATCTTCGCTACGACTCAGATGTTCTTTATAGAGTAAACCCTAGCGCAATTGCTATTACCCCACCCGACTTAGTGGTCGTTTATCGTCCCTGCAGGACTCGACGGTACGAGCGCACGCTCCGACGACGTCAGGCCTCGAGAGTATCGTACCCTTTCTTTGAGGGGGACTTAAGGCTCAACGTGTTGGCCCATGAACCTCTGAGGCGCCAGCGTAGATGTAACTGAATAAACACCTGAGAGCCAAACGAAAAAGAACTCGTCCGTATCCTCAACAACCAAAGGGTTACCGGAGCTTTCAGTGGATTTAATACAACCCGGTGTAGTTGTCCCAGATAAGAAAGGTTCCTTGTACCTACGCTGCTCGCTTAGTTCTTGCTTGGTTCGTTTGTGTGTGAGCAAACAAAGGTCGTGTTCTTAGTCGTCCTAGACTTTTAACAGCGGCCACGCTTTGTGAATACATTCCCCACCCTTTATCTGGGTTGGCCGGAGTCACTTCCCCGTTGTTTGTTCTGTACAGCCAACAGACGTCCTAAGTTTGCTCCTGTCGAGCCCCTACACGGTCGCTCGGCTCGTCGATACCGTAGGAACCAGACGTTCAGGTATATAGTAGCGCTCTTCACAGCCTAAAATCGCCCTGTAACTCCGAGGTCTCGGTAAGTTCTTAACCGTCCAAGCACTGAGACTCCTCGCTGCAATCGACCGCTCTGAACTACGAGCTCCTTTGCAGGCTATAAGTCTGATGCCTTAAACTCAAACAATCTGCTATCAATATATAAAAGAACAATGTTATTATTAGTAATAAACTTGTTAAAATTAACAAATAGTAAAATTTTATTTATTAAATAATTATAAAAAGATGAGGTGAGGATAATTAATTAGAAATAAATAGTTTAGCTCCTGGTCTCGCTGGTTTGGGTGTTTCGCTCACACAACCTATACATTGGATTGAGTCAGTCCCACTTCTTCTTTTTCTTTTTTTTAAAAAAAAAAAGACAAGCTCAAATTTGTTGATAAAAATTAAGTCAAAATATTTTACTTAATAACTTTTTCTTTTGCAAACTCCATTAGTTACTATACTCAATAAACGTATAATTAATATCTTATTTTAGTATGGATAAAGTCCTAAAAAAATCTTATGCATTCCGTTTTGATTAACCACGAGAAATTTTAAAATTTGACAAGTACTTCAGTAATTACGTAATCAGATGCATAATTAATTAAAAAGTTACATGCATAAAAAAATTGTATCATTTTTTAACCTAATTATTTATCAAATTTTATTTTAATATCTGAAATTAATTTTAAATTGAACTTTTTGAGAAAGGTATTTGTAGGTTTCTAAAGAATTGTTTGAGTGATTTTGGGAGATTTTTGGATAGTCGCCCCAAATATCTTAACATGAATTTCTTGAAATTTGGAGAAATGAAAATACATGCCTTTATGAGTAGTAAAAAAGCAACTTGTCACTTTTAATTTTTATCAAAAAAGGGAAGAGATATACTAATTGAAGTTAGTACAAATATACAATTAGATATCAGGGGTTTGTAATTTTAATTAAAAAAATTAAAATAATATCCTTTAAGTTGTGAGAATTAATACTTCTGCTATTTAATATTTTCACTATTTTTCCTCGAAGATTTCTCAGATTAATGATTAATCAAGAGAAATGTCTTTGTATTTATTGATGATAACATTTATAATTAATATTTTTTTAAGATCTAAATAATTTATTATATTGTTTCTTCCACCAATTTAGCTATCTAAACTATATAATTAATATTAAACATTAGGAAATTAATTTGGTAATGGTAGCTACTTCCATATAGAGTTCAATGCAAATCAAATGCTTAAAGCAAAAGTATAAAAACTGAACCAATATTATAAATTTACAACATACGAATTAGGAAATAAAAAAATGAATAAAAAGATTTTTTTTTTTTTAAATGTAAAAGCATCCACTTTTAGAACTTCTCCAAATTTTCTCCTTGCTTTCAATATATTAGGCATCAAGCAGAATTTCATCAATGACCTTAGTATATCTACTACTTGTTTTGAATAYTGTTTTAGATCATTTAAAGTATTTGAGGATCAATGACACGAAAGAAAGAAAAAAAAGAGAAAAAATAAGAAAATGAAGAGCAAACCTTTTATATAACATTATCATCAATGATTGACTCAATGTAGTAAGAAATTTAGCATTCTTTAAGTAGGTTTCGAGTTCAAGTCTCATGAATGGAGGAAACAATGTTGAGAAAGTTATCAATTTGACTTGAATTCGAAGTAATTGAACACACTTTGTACAATAATCATTGCACGATGTGTATGTACATGTGCACACATATATATATATATATTTGATGATTAAAGATTTTCTTACCATACTACTTAGAGAATGTGTATTAAAAAATTTATAGTGCAAAAAGAATACTAAAAGATCCAAAATCATCTTTAACTTTTTAAATAGAATAGGTATATTAAAAAATTTCGAGTCATCTTAATTATTTAGAGGATGTGCATCCAATGTGTATGTATAAGAGGATCCAAAATCCTTGAAATCTGAAAATGTAAATTATAATTTTACTCATTTTCCTTTTTTTTTTTTTCGGGGGACAGATCATTACTTTACTAATATAATATAATGCTTCTTGCTGTACCGAGTCCAGCAGAACATCACCGGAACAAGGGACGCAGAAAGAYAATAAAAAATATAAGAAATTTGGGGCATCTAATGGCATAAGAGCAGGTAGATTCTTTTCTCATGAAAATGCATTTTGACCAGCAGCGGCAGCAGTCAGCAGCCAGGAGTGCACCAATGCCAATCATTTCTCTAAATTTTGCCCCTTTTTTTCTCGTTAATCCAGCTTTGTTTTCTACCCTCAATTCTTTATGAGATAAAACTAGTGTCGTCTTTCTCCTTTCTTTGTAGTACATGTCATGATTTTCGTTTTCTTTTGTGGACCTTTTAGATTGATGAAATACAACTGTACTCATTCCTACAACAGAAAATTCTTGAACTCTGCTTGAGCTCTCCATGTGCCTTTACTTACCTTTCAATTCCTTTTGCCTTTTAGCACGTATTTGATTGTGTATATAGACACAGTTCAGCTTTGTTCATAATAACTTGCTATTTGGTTGACGAGTTAAATCTTGTTCTTTCGTCGCAGCTCAAGCTTTTTCTGTTCCTTTGTGCTGGTAATATAATGATTACATCTTCTTGATCCACAATCTACGTAGTTGCTTTTTTTTCTCTGCATAATAAGCTCAAAATTTTATTTGCAAGATATTTCCTTATCATAATTGATTTCTATCGAATTCCCCATACGTCTGTTTTTGTTGCATTAAAATCCAGGACCCGCTTGTTTGTAGTGATTCTTGAGTTCAAGTAACACGACTGCTTGATGGGCACAGATGTCAGTTGCATGTTGCTTTCCAATTATTGAATGTGTATACTGTTTAGCCTGTACCCGTTGGGTCTGGAAGAAGTTCCTGTACACTGCAGGCCGAGAAAGTGAAAATTGGGGCATTGCAACTGCTCCTGAATTCGAGCCTGTTCCTCGTCTCTGTCGATATATTTTATCTGTTTATGAGGATGATCTTAGGAATCCCGTTTGGGCTCCATCTGAAGGCTACGGTCTTAATCCAGACTGGATAATTTTGAAGAGAACTCATCAAGAGAGTGAAGGAAGAGTGACTCCTTATATGATCTATCTTGYTCATGATAATTCGGATATAGTTGTGGCTGTTAGGGGGCTTACTTTGGCTAAGGAAAGTGACTTTCTTGTCCTATTCGATAATAAACTTGGACAGACGCAATTTGATGGTGGCTATGTCCATAACGGACTTCTGAAAGCAGCTCAATGGGTTTTTGAACAAGATTCTGAGGTTCTGAGAGACCTATTGGGGAAGTATCCAGAATATCGCTTAACATTTGTTGGGCATTCATTAGGTGCAGGGGTTGCTACACTTTTAACCATATTAGCTATTAAAAATCGAGCGAGACTGGCGAACATTGACAGAAGAAGGATCAGATGCTTTGCAGTTGCTCCTGCAAGGTGTATATCGCTCAATTTGGCTGTCAGATATGCAGATGTCATCAATTCAATCGTGCTGCAGGTAATCACTTTTGCTACTTTATTATCACTTTTGCTACTTTAATATCCCATTTGCTTTAGAAGCCTAATAGTGGCATTTAGTACTCTTTGGTGGTCATGAAAACTTGATCTTCAGAGAACTTATTATCTTGATTAGTTTGCTGTTGTATCATTTGCCATTTAGCTTTTTCCTTGTAATATCAAACATTAAACTTATATTTGGAAATACCTGCATATCTATAATGAGAAGGCCTGACTGGATATGAACATGTGCAAGTACTAAGGCTTATAAATTGGAACCTATGCTTCTAAATTATGTCTTTTCTGGTTAACTCTTTTTACTCTTAAGTTGATTTCATTTTTTCCTTGCTTTCAATTTCTCTTCTCTTAGTGTTCTTGTTCTTCTTTATGGTTTGACAAAACTATGTCCCTTCCTAAAATGACTGAAAGTGACATTTGAATGTGATTCTAGATATACTTTGACTTCCTTAATGGATTTCACATGGTGATGCTTAGAACAGGCAGTTGAACTGCTTCATGCATCCAATTATTAGGTCAGGAGGGGCTTCATGAGCACTGCTTTAACCTTGTGGAGTGATCTCAACATAGAACTTTTTGTACCTAAATCACCAGAGAGCAAATTCTTATGGTTGTCCTAGTCTACCCGTTTTCGTAGACAAAAATTTCCTGTACAAAACAATTTAAGGCCAGGAGCAAATAAGATATGGTATTTCCTGCCGTGAAGTGTAGAACGTCGTAGTGTTGGATGCGTAAATTTTCTCCTTAAGCATGATGTTTTGATGGCGCTATGATTTCATTTCCTTTTTACTCTGACCAGTTATATGCAATAATTTCAGATGTGGAGTTTCTTCCATATTATTGCTTATGATGTAGAAGTTAACTTATAGATAATGTTCCAACAACTCCACTTTTTTTCGTGCTGATAAGTCTTTTGTTCTAATAAACCAGGATGATTTCTTACCTCGGACCACCGTGGCACTTGAAGACATATTCAAGTCCCTTTTCTGGTAAAAGATTTCAGGTCTTGTCCCCTTTCAGCGTTAGTTTTCCACTTTCATGACCCCTGTCTGGCAATCTTAAAATCCCCCACAGTAATCTGGGAACTGTTTATGCTACATAGTGGGGTACTCTTGTTCTTCTTTTTCAATAATCTACATGAGATTTTCTTTTGAAATGGAATATCAAAAGAATTAAAGTTTTGAAGCTCAGTAAAAAGAGAAGGCTTCTTCAACTTTTACAGGCACGCATTTCACTTGAGATGCTCTCAATTAATAGGCACATTTTGTTTGACCTCTTAATGAAGAATTGTTTTTAGGATTTTGAATTCTGTACTTTCAAACATTATCCTATTGATATTAGTCCAGTCTAAGAGGTTGTGCGGCAGATTATGTATTATCATATACAGCTCGCAATAGTGATTTGCATACTTTTGCAGTTTCCCATGCTTGCTTTGCATAATGTGCTTGAAAGATACATGCACACTGGAGGAGAAAATGCTTAAAGATCCGAGACGTCTGTATGCACCTGGTCGCCTCTATCACATCATTGTACGCAAACCATTCAGGTATGATTTTAAGTTTTTTATTCATTGTATGGCTTTAAGTAAGTCTATGGAGGAAGAAGGTTACTGGAGTTCCTATGGTCTTTGTTTAGTTGCAGATTTATAGCATGTAACAACTTGATTGGGAGATTGGGAGAGGAAAATTTCTACTTAGGTTCCCGGGGAAGGATTTACCAGTCTTTAATAGTTACTTGGTTCCATATATAATGAGGCTCAATCAAAGCCGTCGATATTTTGGTGGTCTTTTTACTGATGCAAAATTTGATCTTATTATGAAAGATAAGCTGGTTCCTGTTTGAAGATATTTACGTAAATTAGCATTCCATTGGGACAGTGGTTTTAAAGAGTCTGGAGGCTGCAATCCTGCCAAATGGTGCTCTTTTAGACTTTTTGCCCTTAGATCTGATAGCCTTGATCTGCAGATGTTATATTCATGATGGGAGCCATTTATATTGCCGTTAGCCAGAGAAGGACAAGCAGCCAAAAAATTGCGAGTAGTTTCCAAAGAACTCTGGTTCTAGCATTTTCTCTGAGAGTTTGGAGGAAGAGAGGAACCCTGGAAGGGGTTGGCTTTCTGAAACCATAGCTTGTGACATTGAGACCAATGCCAATCTTTCTTTGAGACTCCAACAATAATAGCAGAAACCCAACCACCCAGAATTTCTGGGGCACTCTTAAAGACCCCTTTGTTTTTGAGAGGGCATAGATCTGAGCCATGCTATAGGATGCTTTCTTCCTGCTTGTTCAGGAGATTCAGGTAGGCGATTTATTCATAAAGAAAATTTTTAATGTGGATTACATGGCCTCTCCATCAGCACCTCATTGAAACCTACTTAATATATCGAAGTTGAAAAAATCAATTGAAAGGGGAAAAAGTTAGTGTCGCTAATTGGTTATCACATCCACTGAAAGTAATATCTTCAGTCATTTTGCTCTTGGTGCAGCTTAGGAAAAATTTCACCAATTGTGAAGACAGCGATTCCAGTTGATGGGCGGTTTGAGCACATTGTTCTTTCTTGTAACTTAACCTCAGATCATGGCATTATTTGGATATTGCAAGAATCTCAAAGGGCACTTGATGTAAGTTCTTAGATTCTCAGTGGCCTTAATCTTGGTAGCAAGATAAGAACAGAATCAAGCATTTCTGGTCAAAGGCTCCTACTTCTCTAATGCTTGTGGATCATTTACTTGAGGAAAGGAAAATGACTGGATATGATAGTACATGTAAATTTCTTTGATGAACGTTGTATGAATGCAGAATAATTCTAGATCATGTGAATAATTTTATATCAGTAATTTGTGAAGTTTTATCCAAGAAAGATATGGTTGAAGTCAATATTGAAGTAAAATTCATGCATATTTCTTTATTTCTACAGGCTATGTTGGAAAGGGAATCTTCTATGGATGTTCCGCCAGAGCAGAGAATGGAACGGCAGGCTTCTTTGGCGAAGGAACACGACGAGGAGCACCGGGCAGCTTTACAAAGGGCGGTTGCTTTAGATGTTCCCCAAGCATACTCACCCTCTGCATATGGAACGTTTCGTGAAATTAACGAAGGAGAGAATTCAGAGAGAACTGAATTTTCCTTCGCATAATCCAATAGGAGAAAAAGTTGGGATGAATCGGTCGAGCATCTCTTCGAGAAAGACAGAGTCAGGCTAAGTGAAACTTAAGAACTAGTGGTCGATATGATAATTATTCTTTCATTCATGTATTTCTTTGTGATTAGAAACTTTTGATGTGGATGACCAATACAAGCAGTAGATGTTAGTGAAATTTATACGCTTCACATTTTCATATTAGAGGAAACATAAATTTTCTGGGATTTGAATTTTGAAAAACAACTATTTTCTCTTTCTCTACTAAAATGAATCATCTTGTCCAATAATTTCTCAAAGGAAACCACTTGATTTTGAACATAAAGAAATCAAAGATCCTTGATATTATCCTTAGATCTATGACTAACCCTAAGCTTATGACTGGACAACCGACAACAGCATTCCACAGCTCCTGATAGCAAAACATGACTTTGTTCCTTGGGAAGCAATGTCGGCTATATCACAATATATAGTCCACCAATGTGSAACCAGCCGGGAGTTTTTCAATATAAACCAAAACTAATAATTGGATTCGCTATCCATTGAGTTGCTGATATAATTCCTGTCACAGTATTGTATCTGATCATATCATACATTTCATTTACAGAAATATAGCTACATGCTATAGGCTAAAAATGTAAATTTTTCCTCGGCCTCTAAGAAAGATATGAATAATATATATATCGGAAATCTTCCTGTTATGCCTGTAAATCAAGAACAGCTTCCCCTGCAACAGATATAAGATAGGTATTAATCATTTTTATCGAGCATTTATGCGGATTTAATCAGCTTATCAATATTAGGTATATTCTAAAGCCATACTATACTTATGAAGAATTAGTAATAACATGCTGAATTTCAAGTAGATAAGTTGTTGCAAAGAGTATGCATGTATATATAGGTGCCGAATAAATTTCCTTGACTAGTTACTATTCCCCAACCCCCCCCCCCCCCCCCCCCCCCCCCCAAAACTTTTATAAAAAAAAAAAAAAAAAAAAAAAAAACTAGATATGGCATTATAAAACTGGAAAAAACGAAGAAGCGTTAGCAACCTGAAACCAAAAGTGAGCCTGATGATCCAGGCTCCTATTTGTGCAGCCTAAGATTAGGCACGGAGTTGCTACTTATTACTTTTAAACACCTAAGGGTACATAACCTAAAGATCATGGCTGAAGGGTTCAAATATTGCTCGTGCTGACCAATATCATCAGCCAAATGTTATTTGTAAAGCTACTTGTCTCAAAATTCTGTAGACTATAAACTTATACATGTAGGCCCAGATGGGGTTTGCTTTTAAAAATGTATTCTGGTGAAATTATTGCTTGTAAAAATTGATTAGTGTTTAATAATATATTTGTAAAAGTAATTTTATCTCAATAAGTCATTTGTAATGTGTTTAGTAATATAGATGAAAAATGTTTTAATATGCAAAATGACACAAAAAGACATCATACAAATAGAATTCCTAATTATAAAGATAAATAATATAAATTAATTTTCATTTAATTTAATTAGTTAAGTACTACTATTGATTAATATTTTTTAACTTTATAAATTCTATATATAATTAGGTATTCAATTTATAATTTTATTTATATATTCAATTTATATACTGGAAAAGCATTGTTTTGTAGCTTTATTTAAAAGCAACTAAAAGTACTTTCCCTAACCATTAACCTACTTTATCAAACACTATTTTTTCTGCTTTTTGGGTTGCGCACAACAATCCCAAACGGGGCCATGGTCGTCAGTCAACGAGCCTAGAAGTAAAACATGGTTACCTACAGTAACACTCAAGTACACCGATCTATCAACCAGCATCGAATATTAACCTCTCCTACAGTAAAACCCAAGTACACCGATCTATCAACCAGCCTCAAATATTAACCTCTCAAGTAGTGGAAAATGAGATATTACCATGCATTCTCTTGACGAACCGTTCAAACTCCAGGAAATTATGCCTTTCCAGTAGAAGGGTGCTGAGCCTAAGGTAAGTAAAAGCTGAAAAGTGCCTTCCGTCTGGGTCATTTAAAGGTTTGGCTTTCTCCAGTAAATAATTGTAGCTTTCCCTGTCATAGCACGGAAGAGCATTTTCACTAGCAACTGGCACACAAGCATCACAAGCAGCATTCAGAACCTGGAGTACAAACAGATTAGACAGCAAAATCCATGGGAAAGTATGCAAAGTTAATCTCACAAACTCAGTGAAAGAAGATAACTACCATTCTGACAGTAAATATTTTCCTACTGGAGGAGTAATTAACTATATGATGGAAACATAGCAGTCACAGTAGTGATGCTTACTTGCCAGCACAATCCCTCAGGATCAGCCAGAGACTCTGAGAAGTTAATTTGCTCATTTAACATACTCATTCCAGCACAAGTGAAGTTTAGTGTGACACCATGCTTCTTCAACATAGCCATGGTTGCAGCATAACCATCACGATTGCATGAGTTATAAAATCCAGCAGTTAATTCAGCAGCATGGCTTGCAGTCTTGTACCACCAAGGGATACCTGATAGCTGCTCAAAAATTAAAATATGTCCACCAAAATGGATCAAGTTGTACTGAAAAAGATTTAATTTGTAGTAACAATTTATAAGCAGAATGCCAAGTGAAATATAACGATCACCAGCTCCAGCTGAAAGCAACTAAATAAAATCTACAAGCATTCAAGCTGATGGAGAAAGGAAAACAATTTTCCATAAGAACAGAATAACCTATGTCCAGTTCTGTGGTTTGAATAATTCAGCAATATGATAGTATTTTCCATTTCCAGAGGAAAGTTCCCGAAATAAAGCATCAAGATACAAGAGTGCAAAGACAATCATCAGCTTTAGAGATAAAAAAAAAAAAAAAAAAGCTTTTGATTAAATGCTCTATCTAACAGTATGAACTATTTATCTCCAACTAAAAGAAAGATGACTGACCTTTGCAGCAATACAAGTATCCTCAAAAGCTAACTTTGCCAGAGAAAGCACCCGATCTCCATGGTCAACTAAAACCTGAGAGTACCAACCAAGGAAGAACCTGCCATAGTAGCCATCATAATCACCTCCCTCACAAAAAAACCCCGTTTCATGTGGTCGGGAATTGTAAGAACCTGCATTATCTGGACCTCGTGCCCAAAACGAATGTCCCCTTGCTTCAGCAGCCTTTCTCAGGCTTTTCAACAAATACTGATCGTAGCACTATAGAAAATGAAGCATATCATCACGTGATCACACATTATATAAATCACTACTATTTCTGGTAGGAATTTCCAGATGGTAAATTGCATGGCACCTCTATTAACAAGTTTTATTTTGAATGAGAATAAGAACATCAATAATATGGGACAGAATGAAGGCTCAGAAAATCATTTGTCCCTCCTTTGGACCTCACCTCAGACCAAGGAAATCAGCCATACAAATTTAGATGTGAATCTCAGTAGGGCTGGCTCCAGCATGGTATGTGAAAGTAGTTAACTTACAAAAAATAGTAAACAAATTATTGTAAAATAAAATAATCTGGAAAACAGAAACATCAATACTTCTAAAGTGCAATCCTAGATCATGGTAGTTTTCTTCATTATGCTTGTTCTAAACCTTCCAAACCCACTTAATACAATGTTACTTCAGTCCCTTCTTCAACCACCTTTCAAAACCCAAAAAGAAACAGGTAAAACTAACGCCGGATAAAGAAAACAGTCACAAAAGAAAAAAAATTCTCGTCCCCTACCACACCCCTTCCTGCTCTTTTATTGCATTTGTACCAAAGAGGAAAACACTAACTTGATCCTATAATTACCTGGAATTCACCAACACCTGGATATCTCCATCCGTGCTTTACTGGATAAGATGGATATCTCAACTCCCCACATGGACCGAGCCCCACTTCAATCTGGGAGATGATACCATCTTCAAAGAAATCATCAAATTCAACACGGAAGCTTCTCATGTAGTCGAAATAAACCTTCAGAAGAGTTTCAAAACATAAGAAAAATGAAATCTTTAGTTAACAATTAATTTATGCAAAGATGTGAAATTGATATATCTGTTTGTATAATACACAAGGAAAATCAACCCAGATAAGACTGAAGGAGAGCTAATTTAGGAACAATTTGCTGCAAAATAAATCAAGCTTTCTATTCTACCCAAATATCACACTGAAACTCCCACCTAGAAAATGAGTCATAGAAATTGTTTCTACAGAAGCCACCATCAAATGGAAAAATATATTAGCTACTGACCAAACTCTCATAGGAACCCCTCAAGGATAATTAGTACAAGGAAAATTGTCATCTTCTTGTAAAAAGAATCAAGAAAGGATTTATAAAATGAATCAAGTGGGTTCAGTGGCTTATGTTATACATGAAAATGAGAAGTAGGCAAGGAKACTGAGAACACTGCTCAGTAACCATGGCAATAAGAAACCAGATGATAAACATCTCGAATACCAGTTACACAGATTCAACCAAGCTAAGTAAGGTACCTCAACAGCAGTTCGGCCTCTTAGAACCCTTTCTTTGTCAATCCCCCAGGATAGACATTCTGGATTTRGCCTTCCAGCTCTGTCAGTGAAGAATATGTCAGGATTGCTTCGACCAATCTCAGCCACCCAGTGAGGCAGTGGAATACAAACATCATCACCAATGTTACCTCCACATTCGTGGAAAGACATTACAACCTGAATTCAAATGAATATTCAACAGGTCTCAGTACAACTTTTAGAAAATTATCAAGCAAATGGAGAAGCAATGAAGTTATTTTTGGGGTAGAGATGCTATGACCTAGGCATTTTGCTCAATATTTGTTCTTATAGTCATTAACTAAGACATAAGCAATCCAACTTCCAAATCAATTTTTGTGTGATGAATAAATGATGCAGGATAATTATCAAATTGATATTCCTCTCCCCAGACTAAAGAATCATGGATGGGTATTCTCCAATGAGCCAAATATATGGGAAGACTCTGACCTCCTTAACTAGCTTCTCCTCCAACTTTGAAACAGACCCTTTACAACACCACACTGTACTGAAGAAAGCCAAAGGAATTGTGTTCTTGCTCAGACAGCTCTAACTTCCTGAAAATGATTATATCATTACCAATCTACTGATCTGGATGGCATAAATACCTAATAACTGAAAACTCCAAAGCATTCCCCAGTCATAAAGATTGGTAAATGAGTGCACTTGGATTTGACAGGGACTTAACAAATTCAAAACCCTTTCCAAAATGAGAATGACAGGGACATGACAATGTTATGATAGACTAATATAACAGCCAGCAAAAAAAGTACTAATATGAACAGCATACCTTCTTCATCCATTTACCTCCCCTACCTCCACCCCCTAACCCCACAAAGAACAAAAGAAAGGGAGAAAAGAGAAGAAAATATAGAAGGGAAACCTCAGAAAAAGAAAAAAGGAAAAAAAAAAAAGAGGTAGGAACCAGCAATCTTATGTTAATCCTACCTGTAATTTGAGTTTAAGCTCACGAACAATTTGAAATAGCTGCTTGTAACCATTCCAGTTGTACTCCTGTGGAGCATGTGCTTCTACTATGCCCCACCAGCAATCAACCATAACACCATCGGCATTTATAGATTTCAAGACTCTAAGTTGTTTTACAACACCATCTGGATCAACAAGTTCACACTTCATATTGATTATACCTAACTGTCACACAGAGAACACAAAAGCGCATTAGAACTATAAATTACAGAAAGTTATCAAATTAGGCATAAAGCGTCAGTAGGAATTTGTTGATTTGATGGAAGCAAGCAAATAAGAGGAATTGAAATTGTATGCCCAGAGAATGCTTGTCATAGAAACAAAAATACAGCCAAGTCCTGTAGTTACKCTAAGGTACTAGGTTGATCTATTCTCGCTTTAGAGGTCACCATTAGCCTCTTTGCATTGGGGTTGCACAAGCCTAGCCCCTGATACACAATGTAGATCTGGGAACATTGCCCGATGAATTTGGCTTTTACAAAGACCAAACATGCATGCTGATATATCATTTTTATATCTATATACCATTAGGGTTTCTGATGATGAAATTGATAGAAATATAGATATAAATGTTGTTTATAGGGTAAATATCATAACTCTCCTATTATGGCCTTGTAAGTACTAAAATGATTATTCTAGGTACTAATATGCAAATATAAGTCCGAATACCTTTAGAAACAAGGTCAGTAAAAAGGAGAGCTCAACCAGGCCCTGTTGGTGCTCAACGGCGCCTGATTGTGAGCTACGATTCCGAAAATTGCACTCAAAGGCAAAACGGCGCACAGGAGAGCTTAAAGCAGTGCCAGATCAAGAAGACCAGCACCAGTTCAGCTTGGAGAACTCAAACAGGCAGCGGCTAAGGCCAAAATGGCACCAGTTTGAGGCCAGTTTGGCTGTTGTCCATTTTATACGTGTTTTTTGCCCGTTTTGAGGTTTTTTGGAAGCTATAAATAGGAAATATCTGGACCAGAAAGAGGCATTCAGTATGCGGATCTTTAGGAGAAAATTGGAGCGTTGAGAAGGAGCGTTTAAGACAGAAAAGAAGATCAATGGATTGAAGATTAATTGTACTTTGTGTATCTTCGTGATATTTCTCAACTTCGATCTTCAATTTGTAGTTTTTAGTCAAACCATGTGGAACTAATTTCTTTGTTCTAAGACCATGATGTAACCTATTCGAATATCTTTGCCATTGAAGCCTTGTTATTGTGCTTATTATCATTGAATGCTTTCTCACCATTTAATTGATTCGAACAATATGTAAGGCGCTTAGATATAACACTTATACAATTAGGCCAAATAACTTGTGCCATGAATTGCATGTGAAATAGAGATATCTTTACATGATTTTTGCAATCTTTGTGAACTATTTATTTAATGCATTGTTCTAGGTTGAATTAAGTATAGAAAATAGCTTAATTACTCCAAAGAATAGGTTGTGCCAAGTATATATATAACATTGTTGGGTTTGATTGGTCAATGCATGATATGTTGGTTTGGAAACATCGGTTAGATAATATAGTTGAAGAATAGGTGAACTCATGTGTCCTAAACCTTTTCCTCTATTGAATTTCCTTCGATATTGTTTTGTGTGCAATCACTTAGAATAAATTAGGGTTTTGTGATTTGGTAATTTCTCACATGAGTTAATTGTTGGTTAAATAAAATTTAAAGTTGTGAATGGTATTTCAGATTTAATTCTCTGAGAGTTCAATATCTTTTATATTATGCGATATAACCTAGTATACTTGCTAGCATTTTCCTGTACCACATGCCAAATAATTTGGATAAAAAGGTGAAAGCAGACATAAATAAGAAACAACATGTACTTAACAAAGAATATCATGGAAGAACAAAATAAGTAGAATTAAGTTAAGAAAACAAAGACTCTGTTGAAATTTGAAAACTTACAGGAAGCATAACATAAACTGGAATATAAGGTGTTCCAGCAAAATCACGTTCCTGCATCTTTGTTGGTAATGGTATGTCAATAACCTGAGAAAATATTTCAGAAATATGTGACAGGTAACAAATTCCAGACGAATGACAAAACAAACTATAGAACTTTGTTTTTGCCATGATTGCTTCTGAAGGATCAAAGGGCAAGCAACATTTTGAAGATTCCACAGATTGAAGAATCTGCAAACCCAAGCCTAGATGTATAAAGAGTGCATGCCCTCACCTGCTTGTTGTCAATAGCGTCTATAGAGCCTCCAAGAAGAGGATCGTTATGCGCATCTCCTCCGTCTCCTACCAATGTTGTAGTCTGAGACCGTTTGCTTGAAGATGCATCAAAAGGTGATGAAGTAGGAATAAAGACACTTTRCATTTGGCATGCATTATTATCAACTGTACTTTGATAACCTGAAGAGATGCCTCTCAAGCAAACAGGTGGAGTTTGTTGAACTGGCATATGTGAAGGTGATGATGTCACGGCTGTGTTAGATGTGCCACCAGTTGGTCTCGTGCCCTGCAGACGATAAAAGAATACAAACTCTATTGGGATTCTTTTGTGATTCAAGGAAACCAAAAGGCAGATATGTATGAAATAGGTTATTACTTTCTGATGCAGATGACTGCACTATTGTTTCCTTTTGAATGCGAAGCCACCAAAGCAGATCTAGAGACAGGCAATCAAGTCATCGCATAAAACATACCAGACTCCCCTTTCCCACTCTACTCATATATATTTCTCATTGTTCCAAAGAATCCTGTGTGCTATAATGACAAAACCTTATTTTATTAATCGTAGGAAAAAATGGACATACCCATTGTCTTGGTGGTTTCTCTTTTTATTTTTACAATTACCTGCACCCTAATGTCTTGTTGCAATAATGATTGCATGAGATAAATGAAAAGAGAAAGTGTTAGCGAAAATGTCTTCCACAAAAACAAATGAAAAGACATTGACATGCTGGTCTTGGTTTTGGCTAAAATCTCTCTTTTATTTCTGAAAACAGAACCTGAGAAAATAAATTTTCTTAGAATCTTGTATTCCCTTTCTACCAGAACCTGAGGTCCAAACAGAGCCTAGATCGTGAAGCATTTTAAGCAGTTATAACACTATCGAGAATAATGAAAGAGTTCATCAGCCTTGGTAATCACAGTAACTGATCGACAAATAATTTGTTCAATTAGCTTAAAGCTTAGTGAAAGTACTTTTTTACAACCACAAATAGCTCCTATAAAGTTCAAGCCTCATGCTGTTTTTATTTCTAAATTAAGTCCTCGAGGGAAAAAGAGGAGCACGAATGACTTTACAGGTTTGAGATATGTTTGTCTACTACCATATCAAATGTGCAGAAGGTACTATACTTGGGGGGTTCTAAAATTTATATGTCACAAAAAATACCTGTGATCTTGCAGGGAACGTGGTCCCATCAGGAAGCACCACCCAACCGGCTTCCCTGGCCAAAGCAGCAATCACATCATTGATATCAGCTCTGACTCTAAGATTATAGTTCCCATGCCTGCGAAGCCCTGCTAAGATCTTTGCAGTAATTGCTCTCCGCTGACGCTCTCGTAGCTTGGTTCTCTCCTTCTCTTCCTGTGGCCTACACCTCCGTGTCCCTCCTTGAGGAGTAGGCTGCTCCTGGTACGATTGATGGTGCAAAAAGCTAGTATTGCTATTTGCTGATACAATTCCCCCATCAACACCTACCATTGTTGGTGGTTCAATATTCTTCTCTCCCTCATCATCCTCCTCATCATCTTCCTCTTTCACATCCATCCCCATCTCTTCATCATCATCTTCACTTGTAACAAATCTCTGCAGCTCGGCAGCCATAAGTACTATTCTCTCTTGGACTCCTCTCTCCTAAGATTCCAACACTGAAATACATAGTACATGTAGTTAACATTGCTATACACAAACTCCCCTACACACACAAACCTCCATGACTTCACAATTAGGAAACTCCAGTCAACTGGCTCTGAATTAACTGAAAAGCCAACGAAATATAAAACCACTACATCATGAAGATAAAGAAGAAAAACTAACGCAATCCAAGAAGCGGATGCAGAATCACTGTTTGTGCATAATTTCATGAACATTTGAAAATTCCATCTTTTCACATCCCTTAATTTATTTCTGCACCTTACAAAAACCATAGTTCTTTTCCTCGAGAACAGCAACATGAGAACCAATTGCTTTGGGGTAAAAATATTATCAGCTCTGACAAAGAACTCTGAAGAGATTTTTACTAAACAAAGCAACCCATCACCAAATGTACGGAGAATGCAAAACACTGTCTTGTTTTATCTCCTTTTTATCTTTTTGTTCCTTTGAATATTTTACCGCACCTACTTTAACAAGCAATATGCGCTCTTTAACATCTGGCAGCAGCTAAAGAACAAAAAGCACCAATGCAGTTAAGTTTACAATTACTTGATCATTCCATGATCTTTCAATATAGATATATTCACGGTTCACCAGCCAACTGTACTTTATGACTGGCTTAACCGTATAACAAAGTACTTCCAGCCTTCCCTAAATCTTTGAGATATCAATAATGACGGGAAAAGAATGTAGAGTAACTTACTCTGCTGTCGTTTCTACAATCTGTCATATCTCCATAAGCAAAGCTACCAAATTTTACGCTTTCAATCCAGATCCAACCTGCAAAAGGGGGAATAAAAGAGGGAGAAGAAACGGCTAATCCGCCGGCGGAGAGTAGCTGGAGAGGAAAGCAGCGTTGTAGCTCCGGCGAAAATGAAATCTCCTCGAAAAACTGGAACTTTTTGTTATGTAGGATATTTTGAAGGTTTTCCGGCGAAGGTCCGGCGACCGGGAATTGAACAAGCGTGTATGCGGCGGGGTAGGGTTCGCACGCGCGCAAGCGTGTCTGAGGTGAGGAGTTGGCACGGTTGACGCGTTTGGGGAGCCTTATCTCCGGACGTGTGACTCACATGCAATGCACGTGCCCAAGGACAATAGAACAACCAAATATAGTGGGCATCGCGGACCACAAAGAACCCACGAAATTTTGATGTCCCAATAGTGAGTTCCTTTTTATTTTTGTTTCATTTCTTTAAATTAGAAGAATATATATTTTGAACTTAATATATATCAAACTAATTATAAATTAGGTTGAAAAAGTTTATCTTACAGTGAAAATAGGAGTACAGCTAGTAAATAAATATTCAACATTTATTCACATATATCGATACTATTTACAGGCTAACTTATAATATTWAAAAATTTCATACTAA
The DNA here is from genome assembly GCA_001752375.1 of Rhazya stricta. Lineage (NCBI taxonomy): Eukaryota > Viridiplantae > Streptophyta > Magnoliopsida > Gentianales > Apocynaceae > Rhazya > Rhazya stricta. The sequence goes on from MEJB01000015.1 coordinate 5,526,099, forward strand.
TAATAGTTCTTACCATTATTAAATAATAGAGGTCCAGCTTCTTGCTAATTTGGATTCTTTATAAATTTTTGTACTCTCAATCTGCTTATTATCATTAATCAAATAAAAATTCATATGCTCATGTTAGTTTATTTTTAAGAATTGAGGGGCACTTGGTCAACACAAAATGCCCATTAAAAATTTAATGTCTAAAATTCAATTATTTTTACTTCATTTAGTTCTATTTTCTTCGATATGATCACTACCAAATGAGGAAATTTGAATTTTTATATTAAAATTTAAAAATATTGAGCAAATAAAATATTTTAAATTTTATTTGTTAAATAATTCATAAAATTTTATAAACATTCAATGTATGAAATACCTTAAATCTTACTAAATTCATTCATTTTTTTCAATTTATTTAATATTATTATATCTAATGTCCTTTTGGATACTTGGAGTAATGTTACTATTGAAAAAAATAAAATAGGATAGAGGATATCCACGGTATGATTCTCATATCTCCATGGTCTAATTATTAATTGCTACAAATTTTGCATCCTATCATTCTCATTTACAAATGAAATAGTACTAGCAAAGTAATTGAATTCTTGCTTTATAGTGCAAAATAAAGTTTAGGCTATATTTGGACATGTAGTTTTAGCGGAGTGTAGCAATTTTGGATTGAAMTAATTGGGAAGARGYGGWAAGTTTGAAATTTGAATTTCAAATTTTTGGATGAGTAAAYAAATGTCAATTATGATTTAAATGGATAAGTTGTTTGGATTGGCATTTATAATTTGGTTTGAAACTAATAAATAAATAAATAAATTRAWTTTRATAATAAAAACGTTCCATATATTGAAAAAATCAAAATGAAGATCCGAGATGGATTCACAGTGAATAAACAATTAGCAAAGTGTAATAACCGATGAACTTTAAAACTTCTCATACAAATGTTTGTGACTCGTTATGGATAAACTCTTAACAAAATTTATTAAATGATTAACTACTGTTTGTGACTGGATTATGAATAAACAATTAACAAGTTCAATAAATGATTAATGACTATTTATCTGAGTTGCATTGTTAAGAAAAAATGCTTAAGTGAGATTGTTAATCAATCAACAACCGTTCAATTAGATTTGTTATGTGTTATGCTAAATGAATGAGTATAATATTGTTAATCAATTAACCTTTCTGACCAATTATATGCAACGATAAAACTATATCAGCACTCACTCATTTCTCCACTTTTGCCCCTTCGACCTTGTCTATGTGGATTGGTAACACTAAATGTACTCATTTGTAGATTTATTAGACGACTGAGTGCATCTTTGCCTAATTATGTAAAATTTCACATCCTAGATGAAAATGGATATGCACAATGAGCCACATCCTCTCAGTAAAGGCAAAAGTAATCAACAAGTTTTTGAAAGCTCATCTCAACCAATACCTTCAATGGTAGTTTATCCTTTTCTAAGAACGTTGTTTATAGATTCAAAGAAGTTTATTATTAAAACTCCAAGCTTTTAGCCCCCATCATGTGATAGAGCCCATTTGTCGAGAGAGATATTCGTCAACCAGTCATATGTTGCATGATTTAATTTCTCTTCTGTGTAGATATAGAACTTCTGCATCTTCAATGAATTTCTTGCCAGATACATCAGTTTCTAAAACATARTGTTCTTGAAAGTTGTATTGAAGTTCGTACAGATATGACGGAGATAGAATCTGTGAACAGCCTTCAATTCTTGCGAGTCTTAACTTGAACTAACTATGATCAAAATGCCTAGTGTCCATTTGAAGTCAAACATACAACTCTATCCCTGATCACATGAAATTGCAACAATTGCATAAATTGCTCCCAACTCTCTATMGACTCTTTATCCACAATAGCATAGGCTAGTGGAAAAATATGACTATTGACATCCCATGAACTAGCAATCAATAGTATGCCACAGTATGCTCCCTTAAGTGTGTGCGTCAATGGAGATTACTGGCTTACGATAAGCCCATCCTTGAATTTGTAGCCTAAATGTCCAAAATGCTAATTTGAAGATTTTCACCTCATCGGTACTGTCTTGATGATATTTTTACTTAATAATTGTCCATGAATTTGTGTCCTATAAGGCATGAAAGTTATGATGAATGGAATGTAGATATCCAATCYCCAAACAATAACTCTATATAGACCTTTCTTGCATTTTATTCTTTTTTGTAATTGATTTGACAATGAAACATTTTCTGCACCTCCTGCAGAATAACATTAACATGCCTCTTCGTATCATCAATGATTAGGTGAGTGATTTATTGTACAATGTACCTATTGTTATAAAAGAGTATAAGGATAAACCATTTATGAAAACAATCATAAATAATGTGTATATACAATAAGATTAATGAAGAACAATGTACAAAGTAGTAAGGTTGCTGTTAGAGTCATCCCCAACTCGAACAAGAAGCGTGTTTCGATTGCAGTATAGTTATCTCCCGTTGCACGTGAGTAGYTCTCTGTGTCGCCCTAATGTACCACAAATATGGATTTGTATCAGTTGAATTTTTACACTATGTCGTCCACTCCTCGCTTTTAATTTATAAGACCTTGAACTCATGACCAATTCGGATTCACCAACCTCTGACAGCCTCGATGACTTATTTRTTATCCTCAAATCTCATGTTTAATCGAATGTCGATATCAGAGCTTGATCATATATCAGGACGAGTTTTAGTACCATAAGCAAAATTAGGCATTTGTTCTCCCGAACTCATCCTAGAAAGCCCTAAATGAAGTATAATCTGAAACACAAATCGATCTTCTCCCACCAACAATCCCCTAAGACATACTCGGCACGATTGAATGTGAAGGACTTGCTACACCATATTTATCACTGTCGCCGCGACCATCTAAGACCTCGACTTTTTCCCACTCGGTAAGCAATTCATACATCTCAAATGTTTCCCTATGGTCATCACAAATTCCAACGTCAACRAGATTCRTTGCATTAGTAGCCCCACAATATTTGGAACATCCTCCCTAGTAGAAATAGACTGGATCAATTGGCAATCTTGATTATTCAGCTCTATTGTTCTCGAAAGCATATTATTGCTGGTAGATTAATAATGATGAGTAAAAGGTTGTGTTGAGACATCATTATTAGGCATATAGAGATGTCGATAACTTGAAGGAATAGCATTCGCTTTCGACACTTGTGAAGTTTGCCATTGCAGGCTGCTAATTAGTTAATAGTGTTTATTTGTGGCCATTTCAGATCTTGACGGCCCTGTATATACCGTAATACTTGCTGATAGTTGGGGTTGCTATATGGGCTATGGCTCAAGTTGTGTCTTGGGTTGTTGTATTACATGACAAATAACAAGTATTTATGTTTGGTTTGATCGTGTTATGTCAGGCGCCTTCCATAACTATTGTATATCATCCTCATCTGCAATCCAATAGGATGTAAAATGAATTTCTTAGTTCRACAAAATTAGCATATGACACACGAATTCAACATAATGACTATCATGATCAAAATCATGTAATTGACAAAATTATCGGCACAACTCTACATAGGATATAGGCTGCCATATATTCCAACACTTTTGAACACGTTCAATAATGAAATGAGATCCTCTTGTTTCATTTGTCCTTTAACAATCCCAATACAAAAATATTCTAAATGGTTCTCCAAAAGACATTGTTTCAAAACCTATTAATCTCATCAACCTCAAATTGTAGTAGGAGTTTCTGGTGGGCTAGGGCTCCTGGTCTAGGTGGAGCATAAGCCCTGGGACCCCTACCACCTCGGAGAACTCCAAGCTCACCCCTAGCATCAATCATTGTTCACGAGCAACAAGAAGTCGGAGTTATGGGTGCTGTTGCCTCCACATTTTGTCTACAGTGGCAACTAAGAGATCCTAGACATTCCATCACTCTGCTCATCTTGTTATGAAGTAATGTCAACGCTTGGCGTGAATGTGGATTTGCATGAGGTATTGCATGATCTACAATGTCTATATATTCCCAAACTGTAGATGCCTAAACAACAAAGTCAAGATTATTTTCATATTAGACAAGCGATGCAAGTGTTGGTGGTATGCGTAAATAAACAAAAATACATATCACAAAATATAACTGTTCCCCTCAATTGGTAACACTTCGGATCTTGTTGTGTCAAACTCGAGTGCCATATGAGCAATTACGTGTGAGGAGATTACCAATCCATTGACTCAGGGTAGGCGACAATGACTTAATCTAACGGTATCGCAACCACTATGTGCAATCACTTATCAGTCCACTTCTGCACATATCTGGCGTTCACATCTGTCCAAACTGTTATTTTAACCCCTCCATGTATATGATGACTGTCAAAATGATCACGAAGAGTTGGAATACCCTGATCCCGGCTTCATCACTCTATGGATAAGCAATACTCGATAATGTCCCAACAAATCAGTGGCACCACTGATGAGTGACATATGTAAGATCCCTCTAAATATATAGCATGTATCTCATGCAGAATATCCTGCTATGGTATCCAATTAAACAACAAAATATTAGAAAAAAGTCAATAATCACAAATATTTCAATCACAAAATTGAATTAAATGTCAAAAAACGTAATTAAAAGGTACATATATGATTAGTAGTAAGGATATCTAATTGATTCATGTATGTCACCAACACATGTGTAGGTAACAGGCGGAGATCATAAGGCTGGTTCTACCTCGCTCCATATGCTGCAAGATTCGACAACACATCTAATGGCTCTATACTAACTAGAAACAAGGGCAATGCTCACACACCATAGCTAAAGGACAATAAGAAAAACATTTGGAACCAATGAGGATTGTGCTAATTATATAAGCTTAAAAGTTAATATAAATTACCAAAAATATATATTACCTGTACCAATCCCATCGCACCACAGATTTCTTTAGTCGAACCTTTAGTCGCCTCACGTAAACATCTGTAACACCCATGACTTTTGGGGGAGAATAGGGACTTACGTTATAAAAAAAGGGTTAATTGGTAAATAAATTAATATATGGAAATTAATATATGGTAAATAAATAAGTTAATAAGTTATTATAGGATTTCTTTTTAGGGTTTTATTAGAGTTAGTATACAATGTCTTTTTCTTTTCTCATGCCTCCATACTTTGGACATCAAGAGACAGAGAATTTGAACAAGTGTGAGAGGACTATCATTTGACACGACACCATACATAGAGGGAATCTACCTAAATTAGAGATTAGCGAATTGTCCCAAGGTAAGTGGAATTTGAACCTTTAACTGGTTTTCTTGAAAATCGATCGATGAGTTTCGTATAAATTATGGATTAAACACATGTGATTATTTGCTAAAAATTATTTGTGTTGCGATATGGATGTATAAAACTTTTGTTGGAGATAAAGTCAAATCTAAGTCTTAGAGGAACATGTTCTGATTATTTTTMATTATCCATGTAGCATGGACAAAAAGTTYAAATTTTTATCTGTCTAGCTGTCCTAGCGGGAGTGCTGCTAGGCTTGAATTCAAGATCTGAGCCATAGACTTAGTGCGATACTTGTCCCTAATTTTGATTCAAATTTATTAACCAAGTTGAGAAAGGATAGTTTGTGTTGATACTATAGATTTTCAACTCCCTAACAGTGTATTCATTTGCATTGCCGAAACATCTCAATTCATATTATTTTTTGGGTTTCTGCTGTCTCTGTACTTTCATATTTATTTGTCTTTTTTCCTTCATCCAAAGCAATAAGTGACCTCCATGTTCATTTGTACTTTAATGATGAATATTATGTTTTCCCTTAATTCTCTTCTCTCGCGTGACGTTGATGGTTTGTTGCCAAGGTAATGGCCCTTTAATTTTGTTGTCACTTTCTACCTCTTTGCCTTGATTTTCATTCCTGTCTTTATTCGTTTTCTTTTTCCTTATTCTAATAAGGAAATGTTGCCTTCGATTTTCTTTCCTGGCTCTTCCCCGTTAACTTGTCCTTCTAAATGCTTTTTCTATGTATCTTTATGTTCTGTTCCACTATCTAATACTTGCCAAATTCCAAGTGGTGCAATATTATGCGCCTTTGTTCTGCTTTAGGACGTACTTTATTTTTATTTTTATTTTTTTATCTTGAAGAGGTTAGAAAATTTGATTTTGAGATATCAAATAAGACCTTGTTCCATCCCAGTTAAAGTGGATTATTCCATTTATTGAGTAAGTGTACTCACTCCACCATTTTCCCCCATTCATAATAGGAAAATTTTGGATATGGGCACAATGACAGCATTTTAGAGCGAGGGCTTGGAATCCTGATTTTGGAGAATAAAGTAGGATTTATTATATTTCTTATTTTATTTTAGTTTTATATTAAAACTTTGTATTTAAGTTTTGATTTAGTCACTATGCATGTAAAGATTAGACATCTATGGAAAATAAAGGGTATTTATTTTTACTTTTATATATGGACTCAAAGTATTAGTAAACTTGATTTGGAAGAAGGCCTCYTATTCTTTAAAGGAAACCTTAGAGAATACGGTCATCTTTAAAGGAAACCTTAGAGAATACGGTCAGGCCACGTTTTAGACATGAGTTTAGATCCATTTTCGGGGCGTGACATTAAGTAATATTAGAGCTTAGGTTTCGAATCTTTTGGGGTAGATTTAGGACTTGGAGCACCTAGAATGGGAATGACAAGGGGCATTTATAGGGTCGTAACTTATGATTAATCATACAGTGATAACTGTGTTACTACTATTATTGACTTACTAAATGAGTTGATGTGTGCTACTAGTAACTAACCTTCTTACTATTAGACGTCCACTAACAAGAAGAGGAGTGAAGCTATGGTTCCCCTTATGGAGTACTCAAGGTTGTTAAGAAGGGTGAAAGCTATTGAGACCCAGAATGAACAGCTTCTTAAGGACCACAGGTACTATGCCTATTATTTGGCAGAGGCTYAGAAGGAACGAGATAGGCGAGAACGGGAAAGAGACCATGTGCAACAAGAATTCTAGCAATAAAGGAGGATACACATGCAACTTGAAGGTGAAAGGCACGAATTAAGAAAAAGAATTAGAGATTTAAAAGCAAAAGCGAGCTTTTGAAGGAAGTGGAGTATTGGGAGAGCACCTATGTTGACCATATATGGGACGAGTGTGTGCTCCCAAAACTGTGGAGGAAGAAAATTCGATCGTAGGATCGAATATCGTGTCCTCTTAAGAGTCGAATGGAGTAGTTAACTATTTTTAGTATGTATTATGTTTTGAAATAAAATATAGGGTATAAGTCTTTGTTCTAGGACTTAGGAAACTATGTGATAGCCGATTAATCTCCCATCTTTGTGGAAATATTTGAATTATATGCCTGTTATTGTTTTTATGAAGTAAATTAGTTAGTCCTATTTGACTCTTCTGCTCTGGTATAACTCATAATCAAAATCTATCTTCTATCTTTCGTCCTTTACCAAAATGTATCGATTTTAGTCTCGTATAAATTAAAATTGTTAAGCAGATGGTCAAACAAAATGAGGGTAATAAGCTGTAGGAGGAGAGCAGAGCCCATCTATTGCCTAATGGGCCAGAGGGCCCCGAGCAAATCGAGCTGGGGCGCTGCAACCACCAACACCCGCTGCTCAAGCTACATTAGCAATGCCAACAAAAATGGTGGCTGCGTTCCAAGTCATGACACTAGCCCTTAGGGGCAAAGAGAGAACCACCTCCGGCATCACATCCTTCTACGAAATGATGAGAAAGGCAAATGTCCTCATATTCAGTGGAGGGGTAGACCCGGAGGCTACTGACAAGTGGTTGAGGGACATGGAATGGAACTTCAAGATATTCGAGATACCTGAAGAACTTCGAGGGGAAGTCGTTATATCGTTTCTAGTTGGTGATGCGAAGATRTGGTGGGTAGGTTCAGCACCATGTTACTTTCAASGGAGAGCCCTTGATGTGGAGCACCTTCAAGGAAGCATTTTTGAAACATTAATTTCCCTCTCCTTAAGAATGGAGAAGCATAAAGAAATTTTCAATCTCAAGCAACTGGAAATGATGTGGTGGCAAAGTATGCACACAATTTCAACTCAATATGCAATGTCATCTCGAAAGTGATGGAAAATGACCCCTTGAAGATCGGAGGGGTTATTAGGTAGGATCCAGACCCGATTGTCTGCGTTGGCCTCCTGAGATTATGGGAATGCATAACAAGTGGGCATCCTAATTGAGGTGAACATTAACAAAYGGGATGAGGAGAGGGGCATCGAGAGGTTTCGTCCTTCTGGCAACTTAAACTAGGTAAGAAGTATGAGGCCAACATTGTAAGGGCYGGCGCAAGAGCGTGACCATTAGGAGACCCTTTCCACCCCGTGCAAGAGAGATGCCATAAATTGTAACAGGGTGCACCCTAAGAATTGCAAACCTTGCAGTATTTGCGAGAGGGTGCACCATGAAAAGTGCAGATGGAAAACGTAGCATGTTTTGACTGCGAAAAGTTTTGGCACAAGGTATTCGAGTGCCCTACTAGAAACTAAACAGGGGTGCAACTTCTAGAACCATGATAAACACCACCAAAACAAAACCCGTAGCCTCAAAAAAAGACAAATGCAAGGGTTTTCTCCTTGACCTAAGGGGAGCRAGATGCATCAAAAGATGTAGTAACAGGTATCATTTACGTAAACACCCTTCTAGKTTATACAGTATTTGATTATGGTGCCACCCATTCCTTTGTGTCCACCAAATATGCTAGGACATTAGATTAGTCCCAGAGTGACTAGAGGGTGACTATGGAGTGATCATACCTGGAGGCAAAGTCTTAATATCTGATTTTATGTTTAGAATTTGTGAGATTAGCATTGGGGAGCATGAACTTGGGGCTTACCTTATCTGGCTTAATATAATTTATTTTGACATAATATTAGGTAAGGACTGGCTGTCTAGACCTCATACCCTAATCGAGTGTCGTGAGAGTAGGGTGAAATTTGGGATACCTAGAGAGAAAGTGTTTGTGCTCCAAGGTTAAAATAAGAGAATTGGAAATCTCACCATGCCAATAATTTRGACCTTGAAGCAATTAAGAAAAGGATGCATGGGATTTTTGCATGTACGGTGGATGTGGAGAAGGTTATTCCAAAATTTAAGAAATCCTGATATGCAGGAGTTTCTTGACGTGTTTCTGGATATTCTATTCGGAATACCACCGGAAAGGATGATGGTGTTTGAAAGAAATCTAATCCCAAGGATGAAACAAATTTCGAAGGTTCTTTATTGTATGGTGCCTGTAGAACTTAAGGAACTGAAAGAGTAGCTCCAGGAACTGTTGAACATGAAATTTATTAGACCAAGTGTGTCATTTTGGGGAGCACCTYTATTATTTGTGAAAAAGAAGGACGGAAGCATGTATTTGTGCATTGATTATTGCGAACTAAACAAGATCACAATCAAGAAGATGGAATGTTTGATCAGTTAAAGGTCGCGCACATATTTTTCAAAATAGACCTRAGGTTTGGGATATCATTAATTGCARACTAAGCATGAAAATGTTCCTAAGAGTGCTTTTAGAAYGAGGAATGGGCATTATGAGTTTTTGATAATGTTGTTTGGCTTGACCAACGCACCAGTAGCCATCATGGATCTAATGAACAGGGTGCTTTAACAACAACTTGATAAGTCGATGGTAGTATTTATCGACGATATACTCGTATACTCGCTTATAGAAGAGAAGCATAGAGAGCATCTCCTTGAAGTGCTATAGGTTTTGAGGAAGAAACAATTGTATGCGAAATTCTCTAAGTTTGAATTTTAAATGCAAAGCGTACCCTTTTYGGTCATGTGGTTTTAGGAGATGGATTCGCAGTTGACCCAAAGAAGGTGGAGGGAATAGTTGACTGGCCAAAACCAACCAATGTAATTGAAGTACGCAACTTTCTGGGGTTGGTTGAATATTATAAGAAATTTGTAGAAACTTTTCCATAATCGCGACATCTTTGACTCGGTTGATGCAAAAGAAGATGAAGTTTCAAAGAATGTCTAAGTGCGAGGAGAGTTTCCAGGAGGAACTGAAAAGAAGATTGATATCCGRACCAATCCTATCACTACCTGTATAAGGCAAGAAGTACAAGGTGTACAGCGACACATCAGAAGAATCTTCTGGGATTCTTGGATTTATCATGTAAAATTGCATCTATTAAAGGCAAATAGATGAGATTCTTTGAAGGTTGGATTATACTTAAAACCGTGTGGTCCTTGCCCTCAGGCTTCTAAAACATAATAAAATTTTCCCTTTCATCCAAAAAGGCCATTAAATGCGACCATGTGACTTGCATGTGAATTTTTTAAAATTCTTATGCCCATTCTATTTATTTCTTTATTCCTTGTTTTTTCTTCATCCTCTTCCTCCCACCCCCTCGCTGCCTCCATCATGGCAAATTTGCAATTACAGATCTTCCATCCTCTCTTCCTCTCTCCTCTCATTCTTCCCCTCTTCTCTTTCTTCTCTCTTCTAAACATTGTTGCCGCTGCCCCATCACCATGTCTTGTGTCTTCTTGAACAACCAACTCCCGTAGAAGATTAGGTAATACCATAGATGGAAGCATTTTGTGGCTGCAAATTTCCATGAATGAGAAGGTTTAACCGAACTAGTTTGCGCTCAGTGATGGCAGAGCAACCACATAGGCATAAGTAGCATCTGGTTCACATTTGGCTTTGACCAATTGATAATAGAGATTGGACACTAACTGTTGATATATTTGAGAGTTGTTGAAAAGAATATTGAAAAACATAAGCTTCTGAGCAAGAAAAGCAACATAAGCTTGGGAGTCTTTGAAGCCTACTATGAATACATTACCCAAGATAATTGTATGGGTAATTCTACTTATACTCTCCCCCTTAACAACTTTGTTAATCTCACACATCATGAATTCAAAGGCAAATACTTGGGTCTCTCCACTTTTGCCGATAATRTGATTCAAGGGTTGTCGACAAATCTATAATTGCAAATCCGCAATGACGGAGGCGACAGTGGAGGTTGGAGGTAGAGGATGGATAAAAAAGGAGAGAAGCAAAAAATTAAATGGAAAAAATTAAATTGACAAAAAAGTGTCTTGTAAAATGTCATGTGCAAGTCACGTGATTATATTTAATCAACAATTAACGATCTTTTTGACGAAAGGACAACTTTATTACGTTCTAGAATTCAAGGGCAAAAACCACATGTTTTAAAGTTTAAGGGAGAAAACTCAAAAAATGCTAAAGTTTAGGGGCAATTGTCATTTACCCAAGAAATCAGTACCATCTATAGACAACATTGCATGATATCACTGCTTATTGGGAAAATGCACATGCTAGAGATATTGAATGGACATTCAAAGGTGTGTCATTCTATTTTCGTATGCAAAAGCATGTTTTTATGAACTTTTATGATACTTTAAAACAAAAAAAGGTATTAAAATATGGGAAAAAAGTGAGCATCGAAAAAGGTGTTGCAATGTTTTTTTTATTATAGAACACTCAGACACGATACAATAGCATCGGGGATAGCTTGCAACATTCAAAGAATAAGATACATAAGTGGTTTAAATGGGTGTTACGAGCTGTATGTTCATTGGGTACGAAGATAATATGCCCGAAAAATCAAAATGTGATACGTGAGAGTATTTTGCACAAATATCCTTACTTTAAGGATTTTATAGGTGCAATTGATATTACACATATTACAGCTTGGGCACCAATATCAAGACAATTTTTTCCGTGGGAGGAAAACAAATATAACACAAAATGTGATGTTGGTGTGTGACTTTAATATGAGATTCACATTTTTATATACTGGGAAAGGTACTGCTAATGATTCGAGAGTATTTATTGACGCAATCATAAGAAACTCAAATGAGTTTCCAATGCCACGGGAGGTATATCTTTTGCATTGTGAATAATTCGAGTTAATAATTTTCAAGTATGACTGTGTCTAAAACATAGCTTCATTGATAGATGAATTTTAACTTGTTAATTATGGCTATCCGGAAATATGTTTGGATTCCTTGCCCCTTATCAAGGGTGAAGATACCATTTGCGTGATTATGCTGGGTGAGGAAGACCGTGTGGGAAGCAAGAATTATTTAATTATAGACACTCTTTTTGTTGTAACCTTATTGGACATTACATTGGGGTTTTAAAGGCAAGATTTCCTATTTTGAAATTGATTACCAATTATCCCCTTAAGAGGCAATGACAAATCCCTATTGCATGTTGTGAAATTCATAACTTTATTCGACAAGAGCGTACTTTAGATAAGTTATTCGTTGAATATTCTATAAAGCATATGGTATTTAAAGGTGTGCGAGAGTCAAGTTAAGAACCGAATGTTATACCTTTTGATGCTAGTCAAACATCTCGAATGGGACAAGTCAGAGATTAAGTTGCTATGCAATGTGGAATGACTACTTAAGGGGGTATAGATGATTTTATGAATTAATTTTCATTGTATGTATAACATTGCACTATGAACATTATCTCACTTGCTATTAACGTTCTATTATTCTACCTAAGTTACAAAGAACKGTTTATTAGAAAATATATTTTTTTCATTGACAATTAATGTGTAATTGTGTAAGTATATACTTGTTTAAAGTAATAGAAATTTTGGTGCAAAATCATAACTTCAATATGTATAAATTGTTGTACAATGAAAATGAAAAAAATGTATATATTTTCAAACAATAGAATTTATTGCGTAAAATATTATAAAGTAATTTTCTAAAATATCTAAAGTAACAAGATTTTCAGTTTTCTATTTTCAAAAACAGTTTTTCAAAATGACAAAAAGAAACATTTTTAAAAACTCACAAAATAATCAAAAATAACAACTCAAAATGAATTRATAATTCAAAATTCAAAACTCACAACTCAAAACACCAAAAYGAACACACCCTAACTTTCTCTCCTTCGAGATTTTTTGGGTGAAAAGAAATTGAGAGAAAAGAAAGGAATTAGAGAGAAAAATGAGTCATTTTCTCTTCAAAGTTTTCTCTCAAAGGTGGGAAGGAAGAGTGAGAAGAAGATTGAAGAAATTTTTAAAGACTACTTTCAGTTTTACCCTTAACTATAATACTTTCTTTTTCACCTAATTGAATGGGAAGAGTCTCTACGAAACTTCCCGAACAACTTGATTGCATCGGTAGGTGCCTGGATGATCAGGGACACTTTTGGTTTCATGTTGCTTATAATAGTTAACACTCCTAAGTGTTTTCCAGTTTCCTAATGCGTATCTAGGTTTCTTTCAATTTCTTTGAAGTTTTAAAGGGGAGTCTATATATGCATACATACTCTTTGCAACTTATGCATTTGAAATTCAGCATGCTATTACTAATTCTTCAATCGCCTTTTATGAAGTCTGGGCTTTGGAGATCGAATCATGGCCAAAATATTTTTTCAGGAAAGAAGAAGCTCTTCGCTCTTCTTCAAGTCAAGGGGTGAGGGAGCAAAAGAGTATAATGACATCGTAATGTACCCCTACCCTAGAAAAGGGAARGTGATTAGCTCGCTTGAACCCCTCTCTTTGCTCTGAACAAGAGGAAGCTCCACAGATGAAGCAGGCCACAGGTAAATGCTTTTTCATATTAGGTCATATCCTGTAGAAAATCAAGGTGCGGAGTCAGATGATTGTGAGAAAATGAATGCCTCTGCGTTCGATGCCATGGAATCTGCTACCAAGTCAGTCTTACTACGATTTGTTGACCTGAGACTGGCACTTAATATGGCTTTAGAAAATACCTGATGCTGATAAGCTGATTAAATCTACATAAATGCTCGATGAGGGTGATAATACCTAGCTTACATCMGTTGCGGGGGAAGCCGTTCTTGATTTACAGGCATAATAGGAAGAAGATTTACAGTATTATGTATTATTTCCATCTTCCTTAAAGGTCAAGGAGAAATTCACAATTTTAGCCTATAGATGTAGCTATATTCTATAAATGAAATGTATGATATGATCATAAACAATACTGTGAAAGAATTGAAGAAGAGAGTACAGAGAAATGTTGCTATATTATTTGTTTCTATGAATACACCTCTTTATAGATAATTACAAGATACATTAGGATTCCTCGGGTTTAGAATACAAGGAAAAAACCTTTTTATAGAGAATTACAAGATACGTTAGGACTCCTTAGGTTTTGGAGTCCCTGGAGACGATTTTAGATACCGAAAGATCCGAAAAACAACCTCCATATGATCTTCACTTGGCGCATGCATGAATTGACTTCCAACACTTACTGTATATGCAATATCAGGTGGCGTATGGGATGAGTATATTAACTTTCCAACTGACCTTTGATATCTCTCCTTACATGTCAGATTTGGTCTTGAAGAATGGATAGCTTATGGTTCATCTCTATAGGCGTTTCAACAGGTTTAGTATTGAGCATACCAGTTTTTGGTTAGCAAATCTGACACATAATTTCGTTGGGAAAGAGAGATTCCATGGCTCGACCTTGCAACTTCTGCTCCCAAGAAATATGTTAGTGTTCGAGATCTGTGAGGTCAAAACTCCGTTGCAAGGCTTTCTTGGATACTTGAATCATTTCCTCTAACCACCATATCATCAACTTACAAGACAAGTGCAGTGACCTTATCTAACTTCTGTTTGATGAAGAGGGTATGATCCGAATCACTTTGTCTGTATCCAATTTTCTTCATGAAATTTGAGAGCCTTCCAAACTATGKTCGAGGTGATTGCTTCAATCCATATAGAGCTTCATGTAACTTGCATACTCTACCAGCACCATGTATTACTGGAGGAGGATCCATGTACACTTATTCTTCCAAGGTTCCATTAAGAAAAGTATTTTTACGTCAAATTATCACAAGAGCCAATCTATATTTGTTGCTACTGAAACAAGAATTTCGATGGTGTTTATTTTTGCTATAGGAGCAAAAGTATATAATCATTTCTATATTTCTGAGTATACCCTTTTGCGACTAGCCTTGCCTTGTAAAAATCAATGCTCCCATCTGAATTGAGCTTGACTATAAATATCGACTTGCATCCACTCTTCTCTTCCCTTTAGGTAATGGTACAAGTTTCCATGCTAATTTTTTTTGTAATGCTTCTATTTCATCATTCGTGGCTTTCTTCCATTTGGGATCCATCATTGCTTCCTGCACACGACTAGGATATAGACAAATGATAATTGATTCCTAATAATTGCATGTGATCTAGACGAACGATGGGAAGAAACATAATTGTTAATAGGATATTTAGTTCTAGCACTAATATCAGGATCATAGTGTCTTATTGGGATTCCTCTAGTTATCCTAGTTGGGTATCTTGATTCATATTTGATGGAGTTAACTCATGTATTAAAGCAAATCAAGATACTTGAGGAGACACATCCGAAATTTCTATGGCTGGTGGTGCAGATTGGGAAGTTGTACTATCTCAATTTTCATGGGCCCCATCAGTAGAACTTGGTGAGATTGCAGTCACTTAGCTTGTTTCATCTTCATGTTGCGTTAACTGAGCTAACGGTGCATTCGTATCAATATGACATGGCAGTTCACAAGATTGTACAGCGAAAAACTGATTATGGTGGCTCTAAGCACCATGGTGGTACATTGATGTCTCCCCTTGAAGAGAGCATGTAGGGCTATTYAAAAYTAGATTATATTCATGGAAGGTAACATCTCGAGTAACATACATCTTCTTGGTTTGAGGATCATAGCAGCGACTGCTTGTGTGTCTTGCTTTTCGAAAACGTGATGAGGAAGATGGACATATGTGCTACCAAACACCCGTGGTTCAAAATTTGGAAGAGTTGGGGCTGATACAAGTTCCTAGAGTGTTTGATAGGGAGTTCTGAAATCAAGCATCAGATCGAAAAGCTTCACCCTAATATTCACGAGGCACATGCATTCAAAATAAGGAAGCTCGACCAACCTCAAACAACTGTCAATTTTTACGTTTCGCAAAACCACTTTGTTGACGCGTACCTATACATGGAGTTGGGTGACGAATACCATTTTCTTGAGAAAAAACTTCAAGATCAGAACTAGTCTACTCTCCACTATTATCGACCTGAAGAACATGGATTCGACATTGATACTGAAAAGTGACCATACGATGCAATTCTTGAAGAACAAAACAAACATCGCATTTGTGTTTTAGAAGAGCTACCTAAGTTATGCGAATACAATCATCAATAAAGCATCAGATAAAGTGGGAATTCTAGCAGGTCCCCACACATCAGAATGAGTAGTCATAAAAGGAATATAACTTTTATTATACCTAGGAAAATACAAAATTCTATGGCTTTTTGCCAGTTCACAAATGTCACATCTCAGTTTAGAATCATTAATGTGATTAAACAGTTCTAGTTTCAACTTGTGAATGTAACTAAATGATAAATGTCCAAGGTGACGATACCATAACCCTGCCTTCAGTGCTATTGGCTTGTCCCAATTGAGTCTCGAAATAGTACAACCTTTCTCGTTTAATACCATAGCCATGAATCCATTGTGTCGCAATATCCTGAGATAAAAAACGATCAAGCCAAAATTTTATCGTACAATTCGTTGTTTTAGTAATTTAGCTAACAAAAAAGATTCGAAGAAAGGGAAGGAACAACGAGCACATTATCAAGAGTAAGAGAATTAGACAAAGATAGTGATCCTTTATGGGTAACAAGTGCAACTTTCCCATTAGCAGTGAAAATGTGTGGTTGAGTTGAAGGTCTAATAGATATAAGGTAATTGGAATCGTTTGTCATTTGATCAATTGCACCTATATCAATGAATCATGCACTGGAAATATATGTTTTTGTCATACCAAAGTTATCATCCACGATAACATGGGCAGCAACTGTATTCGAGGAAGACCTCAACACTCCTTTAGTCTTTGTGGTAGCAACAGTAGCTTGTCCAAATTTCTTTCGAGGTTTTTTTTTTTTTTTTTTTTGCAAAATTCCACCACTTAGGATTCCTAATGAGTTCATATGAATGTTGCTTGGAATTCCCATCCTCGTCATCGTCTGTACATGTGTAGTTGTTAGGTTTGTTACCTGCATTTTTTCCTTTTGACTCTTGAGCATGTCCAGAATGGTTTCAAGTAGTCAAGAGAATTGTACTATCCGATGAATCCTTCGTTTCCTCCATAGTATGCCTAGTTGTGGTCTTTGCGCACGCATGCATAACACAAATCAAGATCAAGAAATGGATCATTTCACAAAATCTCTCTTCGAGTGCTCCTCGTCGTGTTCCTTTGCCAAAGAAGCCTATCGTTCCGTTCTCTTCTTTGGTAGAACATCCATAGAAGATTCCCTTTCTAACATAGCCTGTAGAAATAGAGAGATATACATGAATTTTTACTTCAATAACGACTTCAACCATATCTTTCTTGGATAAAACTTCACAAATTACTGAATATAAAATTATTGAAGTGATCTAGAATTATTCTACATTCATATGACGTTCAGCAGAGAAATTTYCATTTACTATCATATGCAGTCATTTTCCTTTCCTCAAGTAATTGATCCATAAGCATTACAGAAGTAGGAGCCTTTGACCAAAAACGCTTGATTATGTTCTTATCTTGCTACCAAGATTAAGGCCACTGAGAATCTGACAACTTATATCAAGGGCCCTTTGAAATTCTTGCAATATCCAAATAATGCCATGATCTGAGGTTAAGTTACAAGAGAGAACAATGTGCTCAAACTGCCCATCAACTGGAATCGCTGTCTTGACAATTGGTGAAWTTTTTCCTAAGCTACACCAAGAGCAAAATGACTGAAGATATTACTTTCAGTGGATGTMATAAACCAAGAATTGGCTGCACTAACTTTTTCCCCTTTTAGTTGATTTTTCAAATTTGATACATTAAGTAGGTTTCAATGAGGTGCTGATGGAGAGGCCATGTAATCCACATTAAAAATTTTCTATATGAATAAATCGCCTACCTCGATTCCCTGAACATGCAGGAAGAAAGCATCCTATAGTGTAGCTCAGATCTACGAACTCTCATAAACACAAGGCTCTTTAAGAATGCCCCAAGAGTTTTGCGTGGTGAGGTTTCTGCTATCACGGCTAGTGTCTCAGAGAAAAATTGGCATTCGCCTTTTGGTTATTGATGATTTTGTCTTCCAATGTCATAAGCTGTGGTTTCAGAAAGCCAACCCCTTCCATGGTTCCCCTCTTCCTCCAAACTCCAAGAGAAAATGCTAGAACTAGAGTTCTTTGCAAATTACTTGCAATTTATAAGCTGCAATATAAAATGGCTCCTAATATGGATATTACAACTACARGGCAAGGGTCTCAGATCCAAGCGCAAAAAGTCTAAAAGAGCACTATTTGATAGGAGTGCAGCCTCTAGACCCTTTACAACCACTTTCTAGAGGAATGCTAATCTGATAGGCCCTAAATTTAACTAACTTATGCTAGAAGAAAGAAAAATGGTTGACAGATCAGCTAGTTAGTTAGATATGTTTGGGCATTTTAGGAAGTTTTGGTGTGCGAGGACAATTTTATCTATTTTTGATTCTCCAGAAGACTAAAAGGGAGTGAGGGTGGCTTGGGGAAAGGATATCAATTCTACGAGTACTGATTTGTGAAAGGAAAGTGGAAAGTCTCTCGAAATACTAGCCAATTTCTGTTACCTGTTATGTATGTTTTGGTAAGATTCTCAGGAGAAGATTSAGGTACCTATGTGTGGTATAGAGCACGTTATTTCTTGATCATGGTAACTGTTAAGGAAGTGGCTACTCAGATGGAAGGCTTTGAAGAACGGCTATCTACAATTCAATCGAAATTCAGTCACGACATAGATACCTTAGGTTCTAGTTTCTAGCACATCAACTAGAGCAGATTTCTTCTAGTTTCACCTGAAGCACTGCGTTGGAGACTTCAGTTCAGGATTTACAGGAAGGTATTCAAGGTCTTGTGAAGAGGTTTGATTTGCTACTTCATCGAAAGCTTCCTTCAATCTTGCCACCCCCTCTAGCTGCGGCGATGATCCAATCTCCTCCAACCGCGGTGACAGGTAATCAGCTTAGCAATGGCACGTCGAAGGAGACCCATCTCCTTCCATGTTGATTTCTGAAATTCTAACAACGATTCTGCCTCGAAAGTTGAAACTCCATTTATTTCAAGGAATTAACCCACATAGCTAGCTTTTCTTGGCAGAGAGTATTTAGAAATCATTGGGCTATCACTGGCTGACCGCTTGTGAGCTACAGTTTGCTTGGAGGGCTTCGCCCTTGCTTGTTATTATTGGGAAGAAGGATGACGACCATTTCAGGGATGGGAGGAGATCGAGGAAACGTTTTTGGAGAGATTTCGTTCAGGTTAGCATGGAAACCTTCAGGAGCAGCTATTCTCTTTGATGCAAATATCGACATTGAAGGAATACAGCCGGCGATTTGAGATTCCGTCCGCCCCTCTGCGTTGGTTGCTTGAGTCCGTCCTCAAGGCAACTTTTGTTAACTGGTTGCGACCCGACATCCAAGTGYAACTCCGCCAGATAGAACCCATGGGTCTGATCTGGAAGATGCAGGCAACCCAGAAAATAGAAGATAAGTAGTAGGGCCTTTGGGCTTATCAATCTAGGCTCACTCCTTGGTGGCCCAAAAAACACCCAACTAGATCACAAATAGGCACGTGAGTTATCCAATTGGCCACTCCAATTACTTGCCCCAATCGAATCTCGAATTCTTCATCTTTGACAGCTAATATCAGGAACTCTTCACTCGCTCATGTTCTTAAAAATTCTCCACCACCATTCAAGAAATTGATTGAGAAAGAGATGCAAGCCAAACGAGAAAGGGTGAGTGCGTGGAAAACTTCAATCGAGGGATGTTGTGCTATTAATCGACTCAGGTGTCACACAATTTTATATCTGAATTACTTGTGAGTGAACTGAATCTAATTCAGTCTCCTAGTTATGAATTTGGAGTCCAAATGGTTAATCGGAATGTGGTTTAAACTTCCGGAGTATATAGAGGACTGTGCTTACAATTATCAAAATTGGATGTCATTGCTGATTTCTTTCTTATGAAGCTTGGAACTACTGACATTATTCTGGGTTTTGAATGTCTTCACCGGGGGATTCGATGATGAATTGGGGAATTTTTGTTTACAGAGTTAAAGTGAAATTACAGGGGATCCTTCACTATCAAAATCACAAATATCGCTAAATAACATGGTTTAAACATTAACTCAGAAAGGACAGTGAATATTAGCGGAGTTGAGGCAGTTTACGTTTGTGATAAGGAGCTTAATTAATGAAGGGGTTTCTGGCCAAATTCCTTCTTCCATATGTCCTTTTCTATGAGAATTCGGGGATATTTTTGAGATTACCGTTCACGAGAGCACGCTATCTCTCTAAGGAGGGTACTTATTCATACACACCTATCGTTATCCTCAACTTCAAAAAGATGAAATAGACAGACTAATGGCTGAWATGTTGGAGGCTAGGATTATTCAGCC
>MEJB01000015.1:5549914-5562817 GCA_001752375.1 Rhazya stricta
CCAAAATCAAGGGGCATGACACCATTCTAGTAGTTGTTAGATCAGTTGTCCAAGCATGCACATTTCTTACTTTTGTCTCATCTGTTTTCTGCTCCTCAAGTCCACTAAAATTGTTCATTTGCATGGGCTTCCAAGAAGTATAGTGTCATATCGTGAGAAGGTGTTTATGAGTATTTTCTGGACAGGGCTATTTCAAATGATGGGTTCTGAGCTTCGTCGGAGTTCTACCAACTATCCCCAAAAGGATAGCCAGACTGAGGCTGTCAATCGTTGTGTTGAAACCTATCTCTGCTATTTTTCTAGTGATACACCTTCCTGTTGGTCCTTATGGTGGACTTGGGCAGAATATAATTACAATACTTCGTTCCATATAATAGCAAGAATGACCCATTTTCAAGTGGTTTATGGTAGGAACCTCTACCCTTGGTTCGTTATGAGGCTGGTTCCACAACCAATGCTAATGTTGCTTCCGTAGCCTAACGAGATACTATTTTGGATGAATTAAAGCTTCATTTGGGTCGATCAAAGCAGAATATGAAAGCTAGAGTTGATTCCAAGTATCGTGATATTCAATGAAATGTTGGTGATCTAATCTATTGATAGAGTCCAAATTAGTGCGATAATTGTAGAGTATTTGATGAATTATAGAATAGATTTATTGCACTAATTACGTGCTTTCTTAATATTTTATCCATTTACTACTTCTTGGAAGTAATGGGAGAAAATGAAGCATTYTTGGAYCATTTTGAGATAAAATTCAAGCAGTCTACAAAATCTATCACGTTGGCACATAGGTGAARGAATTTCGAGAGTTATTTTCAAGCTTGGGAGACTATCTTTTGAAAGATTCCTATTGTCTAAAGAGGATTGTTAGGGATATATATCCTTATAATCAATATTTGATATTTAAGCATTAATCTTCTTTATTTAGATTTTAAATATTTAAATTAGTTAGGTAAGATAATTAAGGAATTCTTGTTATTTCCTATCATTATAAAGGGAACACAACAAGATGGCCATTGTCAATTGCTTGTATCATCAATCGTGAACTATCCCATTAACGAAGCATTAGCTCAATTCAATTGTGAGATCTAAATGTCATTATATACTCAATTTGTAGCAACTATTTGTTATTCTTTGTAATTATTACTTAATGGTTGTTTAACTTAATTGAATATTATGCAAAGATATTTTGTTAAATTTAATAGCTTATAGCCAAGTTAAACCAAATAAATTCGTAATTATTTGTTGCGGTCTAATAGAGTGGCAAATCAACATAATTTCACATGTTATTAGTGTGTAATATGTCAAAAAAGAGAATAAAAGGCTAGTTTGATAAACATGTTGTCTGAATTTATTTAACTAAAATTGGGTCTCTCTAGTCCTTAGTGTTGTGAGTACATTACACCTCATTTGCTATCTCTGAAGTTGTCTATCAATTAGGAAATAATTAATAAGGTTTGTCCTTTTAATTATCAACACTTAATGAGGGATTGCTATCTTTGAAAATTATAACCAATTTATTTGTGAATGTTGAGTATCTTATTGAATCAATGAGCAATTGCTTGAACCAATGTAGATTTAATTATTTTAATCAGAACCTTGTTTAATTGGAAATTTTATTTCAAAAATTATTGTTCTATATTTACTTATTTTCTTTCTGAATTTTAATTATTAATTTATTATTTTTCTCACTCAAGTTATTTTCTCTTGAAAGAAAATTGATTCATCGTTTTCTAAACGTAAACATACTTGGTGAATTAAAGATCCACCATCTATATCAAATTACGACCCTACCGACGAGTTTCTTTAGCCCGACATATCAATGAGAAGTTGGCCTTTCAGTTTTATGATCATATTCTCCAGCGCATTAGACCAATCGCCMATAAGCTGGATTTACCTCCTTCAACCTGTATAGATTCAGTTTTTCACGTCTCCTTTCTTAAGAAAGCTATGGGCTCTCAGCCTGTTTCCACTTTGATTCCTACAAATTTATCCTTTGYCATGGAGCTCATTGTGCAGTCGGAGAAAGTACAAGGTGTTCGTCCATCGATTGTCCCAGATGACACTGGGTATAAAGWCCTTACTCGTTGGTGAGGCTTACCATATTAGGAGAACACTTGGGAGACTTTTGAGAATATTCACACTRAATTCCTTCTTTTCAACCTTGAGGACAAGGTCCATTGTTGGGCAGCGGGTAATGATAGGTTCCGAATTCAACTAACTTATGCTAGAAGGAAGAAAAAGGGGACTTCAGTGACACATCACCTAGTTAGTTAGATCTGTTTGCGGCATTTTAGGAGGTTTTGGTGCGTGAGGGCAATTCCATCTATTGTTGATTTTCCAGAAGACTAAAGGGAGTGAGGGGTTTCTTGGGAAAGCGATATCATTTCTGTAAGTACTGATTTGAGAAGGGAGAGTGGGCAGTCTCTCGAAATACTAGCCAATTTTTGTTGGCGTTGTCCATCTGTTTTCCATCTGTTATTATAATCTTATCTAAATATTTTGGAACAAGATCAAATTTTGCATKAGGCAAAAGACCACCAAAACATCAATGGCAGTGATAGAGCATCATTATACATGAAATCTAACTACTATAGACCACTGGCCAAATCTTTCCCCGTAACCTATCTAGAAAATTTCCTCTTCCTACAACTTGTTATATGCTATAAATATGCAACTAAACAAAGATCATAACAGCWTTAACAACTTTCTTCCTCCCTAGATTAACTTACAGCCATAGAACGAAATAAAATACTTTAACACCACACCTGAATGGTTGTGACTTTTATAAAAAGTTAAAACAGAAAAATGCGCAAAATATACATTATAAAAATATATATGTTTATGCAAATTTCAAGAAAAATATAACTTGGGAAACAAACACTTGATTACCTCAACAGCAGGGCGACAACTTCAAACTAATGCCGCCAAATGAGGCATTTATATGGTTTTATCTTCCCTCTTTATCTGTGAAATATATGTCAAGGTTTCCGTTCCCAATTTCTGTTACCCACTATGGGAGGGGTGTGCAAATCATCACCAACGTTTCCTTCACATCCATGGATGACATAACCACCTAGGCAATTCTATTCATGATAAATATTCTTCCAAATTTAAGGAAAGGAAGTACAACCTCTAAATTCAATCTTGAAATGAATGAATAAAGTTTTAGAAAAAAAAAACTTTTTGAAAGACAAGCTCCATAATGCCTTGACAATACAAATAACTTATGTATCATCCATATATCGTATTTATACCATCTGATATCATTTTAGTGATTCTCCATGCCACACGTYATTTCTTGATTTTTCATCATTACCAGCTGAACTTACCTAAGTGATCTTTGATCTCACATAGGTTTAGATCGAGGTCACGCTCTATCTAAAAGAGCGGCCTGTAGCCACTCCAATTGTCTTGTTGAGTATGTGGCTTTACTACTRCCCCACCAGCAATATTCTGCAAAGCCATCAAATTTAGCTGACTTGAAGATTTCTAGCTGGTTGCTAGGACCATCCGGATCAACCAATTTTACACTTGGATGCCACAAATTATCATCGTTCTAAATTTTAGTTATTTATGATCTTATTTTCAGGAACTAAGATARGTTTGAATTGTGATTTCAARTATTCCATTGWATGGATCTCTTCAAGGTCTCGTGTTCATATGTGTTGAATGGACAATTGAGTGTAAAGTTATAATCAGCTAAGTAGCTAAATACTTCTTTTGATATGTCACAATTTGAAAAAACAAATGATTGAAAATTCTCGTGCGCCGACTGACTGATTCAGCATGACTCGGGGGGACCACAGTGTTCCGAGTTTGGACGGGTTTGGTATGGCGTGAGCCCAGGTCACACCAGGCGATCCACGTGCCCAATCCCGGGTCATGCCCACGAGCCACTTGACCCGGCCAGGATTTATGGGAAGAAAAAGTTCAATGTTTCTTCATTTATAATGAAAGAGAAAGTATAGAGAAGGGAGAGAAATTCTTTTAGAAYGAAAAAGTAGGAACGAGTGGGGAAGGGCAAAGATGATCAAAAGAGTCACTGTGCCCAAATTAAAATCCCCTTTCTCATTAGACTAAATCAACAATTCTATTATCTTTCTACTGACATTCTCTCTTGGTTTCTTCACTGATATTTGCTTGTTCCTAAATTAAGGATGCAGTCTAATCGCAGAAGTTTGACTTCTTTTCAAAAATAATAATAATAATAAAATACTGAAGTTTGACTTTTGTTTTGCTAGAACTTTTTTTTTTTTTTTTACACCCAAAAATCTATTAACGGCTTCGTCACTGTGCCAGCATAATCCAATGTGCTTGGACATCCAAAATTCACATCTCTTGTGATCAAATCCAATACCATCATAATTTGATTGGCCGTGCGATGCAATTGGAGATTGATTGCTAATAAGACATATTTGTCTAAACTTGAGATACGTTATTTTTAGTTTTCTTTTCAAATAATTTTTTTAAAAATTATTAGCTTAWATAAGCTATTTTCACCTTTCTTTTTTAACTTAATTTTAGATTGTTATCAATGAACATGTTCAAAATAACTTTTAATTTAAAAAAATAGTTTGAAAAAATAACTTCTAAATGCTTGTTCAAAACAGTTTCTCCTTATTAATACATTTGAAGATAAAAATGTCATAATAACATTTTTTTTTTTTTTTCAAAGACACCTTCCAACAATTTATAGGAAAGACAAGTTTTGAAAAAATTGATCCTAAAGTCAACTCCAATTTTCTATTGCCTATTTAAAGAACCGTGGATGAATAACAGCAATTTGATCGAGCCATTATATGTATGTGACTAAAATATGTATATCCTAACAAGCTCATTATGTCAGCCATTGATCTACGCTGCAACATTGCAGTAACAAAGAACTTACTATATGTCGAGCTTTTACTTACATAACCATCCTACAATATACAACTCAATCAAGATTAGCTCTTAATAACAATCCATTTACGGCGCTTATTCCAGGTAGTTCTTTACAGGTATAATGATCTTCATCCTTCTAAATCAGCTTGTGCTTTTCAATTCCTGTAACCTAACAAAGATACCGGCTGCACTTATCGGACACAGCTTCCCCTGCGCATACAAATGAAGAAAAACTTTAAAATAGTCTACAAATTTTATCAACTACAAAGGGACTTGAAAAWTTGACCACAAAGTATATAAACTACAAAATGGCTTGGACAGACAATATTTTACCATGCATTCTTGTGGCAAATCTTTCGAACTCGATGAGATTGTGATCCTCCAGTAAAATTGGGCTGAGTCTGAGGTAGGTAAAAGCAGATAAATGTCTCCCATCTGGATCATTAGAAGGCTTCGCATTTTCCAAAATCTTGTTATAGCCCTGTCTATCATAGCAAGGCAGGGCATTTTCGCTTGCAACAGGTATGTTAACGTCCCATGCAGCATTTAGCACCTAAAATATTCACGAGAAATAAAACCAAATCTAATCAGACTATATAGAACTTCTCTTCCTTTGATAGACAGTAATATTCCAAGAGAGAAGTATGATAACAAGGATAGCATCTTCAGAATAGTATCCATTTGCTATTATTGTCAATATCTTACTGCTAAAACCTTAAAAAATAAATAAATAAATAACAAATCCTTACTAGTGAAATTAGGTTCAATGCATAAGAAATCTATTCTTTCCCGCAAAATCTATGTTAATGCATTGCATTGCAGGTTAACTATGTCTCTAGCACTGAAACCTACCAAAGGAGCGCTTACCGGCTAGATAGCTAGACTCCAACAGAAGGGGAATGGTTGCAAACCAAGCGGACCACAAAGGTCCTATCAAAATTTGAATTACTTGATACACAATCTTATGCAACCCATAGGTGCAAATCAGGCAATTTTAATGCAAGGAATAATTCAACAGAAACATTATTAAGTTATTATGAGGAAGATGTGTCATTGGTTCATCTTACCTGCCAAACTAACCCCTCAGGATCTGCTAATGCCTCTGGAAAGTCCTCGTATTGGTCYAGTGTACGCAACTCAACACATGTGAAATTAAGTGCAGCATCATGTTTCTTTAACATCAATGCAATTGGAGCATAACCATCTCGATTGCATGGGTTATAGAAGCCTGCAGTCAATTCAGCAGCATGACTAGCAGTTTTATACCACCAGTGGATACCTGAGAGCTGCACAAAGATCAACTTGATTATACCTACTGAAGTTAAGAAAAAGTTAAAAAATCAACTTGATTATATATAAAAAAAAAAAAAATTTTAATGAGAAGATCTCATTACATAAAGTTATCTTTCTATGATATGAATTTCTCACTGACTCACTTTTGCAGCAATTGGGGTGCCTTCAAAGGCCAAGTTTGCTAGACCAAGTACACGATCCCCATGATCAATTAGAATCTGAGAGTACCAATTCAGGAAAAATCTACCATAGTAGCCATCATATTCACCTCCATCACGAAAAAATCCTGTTTCATGTGGCGTAGAATTGTAGGAACCTGCATTTTCTGGCCCTTTACCCCAAAACGAGTGTCCCCTTATTTCTGCTGCCTTTCTTAAACTGTTCATCAGGTATTTGTCATAGCACTTGGGACACCAAAAGATGTGAATGTTATCAAATGGAAATAACCACGACAAAAGTCAACAGATCAAAAGAGATCATGAAATATAACAAAATAGTTCAGAGATATCAAGGCCTAAAATAAAAATATACAGGTAAGCTAGAAGTTACCTGAAATTCACCAATACCAGGATATTTCCAACCATGATTGGCAGGYTAAGAAGGATAGCGTAACTCTCCACATGGACCTAGTCCAATTTCAATCTCAGATATAGTTCCATCCTCAAAGAACTCATCAAACTCAACTCGAAAGCTTCTCATGTAGTCAAAGTAAACCTATACATTTCAGAAAAGAAAAATGACAATATATTTAGAGCAAGCAACAGGAGTATTTCATGGAAGACAAAGCATTAAAGTTCTTCACCGTGCTTATTTACTGAAAATAATCAGTTGAGCAGTAGACAATATTTTGACCTAGCTATGCCTTTACATGATGGATATCCAAGAAAGCAAGACTTCCATGGAATCTRAAAGATGTTTTAAGTTACTTCAGCCAAGGATCATAATCTGCGGCGCGGTTTGCATAAAGGTGCACCTGACTCAATGACAACTGCAAATATGTTCATAGGCTCTRTGAAGTTCCGGGTTCAGCATTTAGTTTTAAGTTCTTGTAACTTTGACAAAAATCTGGGCATCATCTAACATCAAAAGCTTRCCTCAAGTTGGTGCAGACTAGATCTGACAGAAAGATGTTACAACCAGAGCGGCCCATGCATCTTTCTCGAGAGATCTCAAATATACGTCATCCATGACTAACAAGTTTTAGGTTGGATGATCATATTTAAGATAAGCCAGAAGTTTATAAAAAGGGAAAACAGAAGAACGTGCAAAACATATAGAAACAAACATAAATAAACACCAAGACTACCTCAAGAGCAGTTCGACCTCTTAAAACTCGTTCCTTGTCAATTCCCCAAGTGAGGCATTCATGGTTTCTTCCTCCCTCTCTGTCTGTGAAATATATGTCAGGATTTCCATTTCCTGTTTCCGTTACCCACTGTGGAAGGGGGATATGCACATCATCGCCAACATTTCCTCCACATTCATGGAATGACATAACAACCTACACAATTCTATTCTTGTTAAATATTCTTCCAAACGTAAGGGGAGGAAGTGCAACCTCTGAAGTAAATCTTGAAATAGATAAAAATAGAAGTCAAAAACTACTTTCTGAAAGACATGCTCAATGATGCCTCAACAATAAAAATAACTTTTGTATCACTGACTTGTAGCTTTAGCTGAAGGTCACGTGCTATCTGAAAGAGCCTCTTGTAGCCACTCCAATTGTATTGTTGTGGAGTATGTGACTCGACTATTCCCCACCAGCAATCTACCATGATACCATCAACTTTAGCTGACTTCTTCAAGATTTTCAGCTGGTTGCTAAGACCATCCAGATCAACTAGCTCACACTCCATGTTGATGATACCTAGCTATATACATGAGTCAGAACACAGTRGTAATGTGAAGTCAAGCCTAATCAAAGTTGCTAAGGGTCTCACCACGACCATGAGGAGAGTGCTAGACTTGCTTTTTATTTTTCTAAAATTTTTAAAGCCAGCAGATTGCTACACCCAGAATGCTCAGGATCATTGTACAGAGCGCAAGAGAATCTCTAAAACTAGAAACTTTTCGTGCATATCCTATAGGTAAAATATCTACACCTAGGGGTTAATCATGAACATTGATTGTAAACGATCTTCACTGTCCGTTGAGAAAGTGGGAGCCTATAAATAGCAAGGCCTCTCATTTGGCCACCTGCCCTCTCACATGAAACATTTTCTCTCAGACAGCTCTCTCAAACTCGCTAAGAAGTGTTCTCTCTACTTCGCTGCCTAACTTTGGTTTAATATCCATTTACAAGTTGGTTTAATTTCTGTTTACTAAATGTTTTTCAGGTGAGGTTTAACTTCCATTCACTAGCTGTTTTTGGGGTTAGGTTTACACTTTGTTTTACCAGTTGGCTTTAGGGGTTAGGTGAAGTTTTTGTTTACAAATTGGTTTTCTGTTAGGCTTCCTTGTATAAAGGGATTGGTTCTTATTAAGCACTGTAGGAACTCATTAGGGAAAGTGATTGGTTCTTGACGAGATGCTGGGGTTCAATTAGGAAACAAGTTGTGGTTACGACAGTTTAATTTCAACTGCCAAAGAGTGAAAAATTATAGAAGCTAGAAGAGTGCTCCAGTGCATACCTAAGTAGGTTTATTTGGAGGAATTGTTACCACTATATAGCATGATGAAGGAATGAACTTAAACAAGAGAGATTGTATGACTCACTGGTAGCATCACGTATACAGGAACATAAGGAGTTCCTGTAAAATCTCGCTCTGGCAGTCCAGCCACCTGCAAACATTTGATATCCAAATAAGGAGAAATTACTAATACGAATGTATATATATACAGGAGTTGTCTGCAGTGTTTCCTCTAAACCCCAAAGAAAGTTAAAGACAGAACTTAGATTAGATTCTTTCATCATTCATTTGAGTCGCCAAGTCTCAATCAAGAAACAAATAGTTCGATCTGAGCATACGCTCCTGAACCAAACTTTTTAGTCGAGATCTATGCTTTTCATCATATCCGGTAAACTATCAAATCAATGTATTAATATCTTATTACAAATTTATTACCCTTTCTATGGTACCACAGTGATCTATAGCAAATTTCCCTATTACATGTCCGTTAGATTGGTTCTTCATATTTCCCCAATTTATTTAGTTATTTATTTATCCCGTAACTAAATTCTGTGTACGTAATTCATGGCCAATTACTTTCCTTCATTATCCACAAGATTGGTCCATATCAAAACTCAAATACATTTCTAGCTTACTCTTAATTGCTGTACTTGAAGACTTACTAGAGTCGAGATTACAAAAATATATAGAAGATGTWTAGAGCAGTTACCAATGCCATTGAATCAGCAGTTGAACTTAAACCGTCACCATCTACAGGATCATCCTCGACACTTTCTCCTTTCTCTTGGACCACCGCCGCCCAAGTCCGAGTACGAGTCCTAGCCGGAGCAGCAAAATTCATGAGAGCGCATTTGAATTGGCGCGAGCAAGTGGCCGGCAATGAGTAGCTGCTACTGAAATTGACTTCAGACGACGGCATGAGACGAGACCGKGTTGGTACAAACAAGGATTTCATCGCTGAAGAGGAAGGAGGAAGAGAAGGAGAATGTGACGGAAAGAGAAAATTGACTTTGGACGACGGCATGAGACGAGATCGAGTTGGTACAGTCAAGGATTTCATCGGTGACGGGGAAGGAGGAGAAGGAGGAAGAGAATGTGACTGAAAGAGAAAATTGACTGGTTTATGCTGCAATGCCATTTCGGTTCTCTACTCCTAGTTTGGTTATGCAGAAGCTTATACATTATACCCCATTCGGAAGAGTGGGAAAAAGAGGGAAACCGAAGATGGCGGGGTAAGAAACTCATGAGGGTGTAGGATCCAAGAAACCTTTGGGTAGTTTCGGAACTTCTCATCTCCACTTCCCAGCAAGTTTGACTTCCATCTTACTTGACTTGGGCCACGAAAATCTAATGAACGCTTCGTCATTGGACCAGCATAATCAAATGTGCTTCCAGATCCAAAATCCAAATCTGTTGTGATGAGCTGTGCGTAGTTTGATATTTGAGTGGATTGTAGAGTTTGAAGGCTAATTAGGGAAAAAGAAATGGTGCGTTTGGTTTTGTATTGAAAAAGTAGTTTGCAGATAGTCATCCTTATCATTGARAACGACTTTTAAAAAAAAATTTAAATATATCAATAACTTGCTAAATAAATGTATCTTTAAAGTCTTTACGAAAATGAAAAGTTTCCTTTCAAATAAGACCACAWACACATTTTTTAGAAAGCAAAATTATAACTTCTTGTACAAAGAAAAAATATTCTTAAAAGTTTGTCGAACTTAATTAAATTTTAATTTTTTATCATATAACTTTTAAGTTTGACATATTATTTATATTACTGGATAATAATACTACAGTCCCCATGAGCCTCTCCAAACGTTATAAATCGGCCTTAGGCACTTTAAATTCTATGGACAGTTGACTGTTGGGACAAATTGATCACTGGATCAGTTCATTCTTATTCAGAATATGAATACACAAATGAATTGATAGAAATTTTTTAATACACTCTCATTATATATTCTATTCTATATTAATTGAATCGATATATATGTTTATATAACCTTTTCAATCCACATATTGAAGATAGCAGAAGATGTATATGAGAAAGTAGATTCGATTTGTTTTAAAAAATAAAAAGGAAAAGAAAAAACATGGGTATCATTAATGGTAACTTTTAATATATCTTTCATGCAAAATAGGATGTTAAAAAAAGCAACTGTACTACTATCTAGCTTTTCATCTTCCAGATCCGCCTCGTRATAATTCYTCAACCCATATTTGCCATGACAACTATCAATCTTTTGTGCATCTTTGATTACAAAATCTACCTATTCCTCGTCGAAATGAATAGGATGTGATCTGTACATATTCTTCTTAGCTCGCATTCTTGGATGACATTTTCATTCTTCCATGTAATCTATTGGAAGTTTTGCATGAGCRCTTTAAGAATACTGCTAATTACGTTGGCAACAAAGTAGGGAAAGAAAGTATCCATCTCAAAACTTGTAGATTTGTCTACATAAAAGGCTACATCCATTACTCATTCTCCATACACAAACAGCTATAGAAGACATTGTTCATATATATAATCACAGATTGCACTGCTTGGAACTTCAGATTCCAACTGTCCATAGGCCTCTTGTATTATAGTAATCACAAGTCCAACTCAACCACCTCCACTATAGTATACGTTGACAAACTTGAGCAATGGCCACCATGTTCTGATTCCTACTTCTGCGAACCTGTTCCGGCAAAACCCTTAACTGTGTAGCCAACTTTCTCAAACTTACCCTTTTCGTCGTTCTCCCTGAATCTCAAGTAATCCAAGCAAACAAATGGCTTGTACATCCTTGAATTTCCTTTGCCAACAACATCGTCCGGTGCCATGACAACCTTCTCGTCCTCAAAGCACCAAAAGAAAGCTAGAGAAAAACGATTCACTTGTTTTTTTAGAACAACACGATGCTCGGATGACCTAAATTTGTCATTGCTCCATGCCTGCAACATATCACCAATATTTACCACAAGGGTACCTTCACAAGGACGAATGTCCATCCATTTTCCGCTCCTGGATTTCACTTGGAGTCCCCCAACTTCATCTTGATACACTATTGTTATGCAGCTCATATCAGTATGCATTCCTAGACCTTCAATTTCTTCTTCTGAAGTCCCTGGAGGAGAATAGCTGTTTATCCTCAAATATCCGTGGCAATTATTGAACTCCAAATCGTAATACTTAGTCAAGAATTCATCTCCCAGGCTCATCAAGATGAGTTTCAGAATCCTTTCTGATATCCCAGTCAGCTTTCTCCCATACTCCTGCAAAATCTCGCTGAATTTGAAAAGATACTGCAAATTAAACAGAGAACTCCAAAGAGGTTGCGGATGATCATACACATGTAAATAAAGATGAAGAAATAAATCAGACTGCAACACAAGCAAAAACAAGCTACCTGAACTCTATTATTTGTGTAGAAGAAAGGAGGACAGCAACAGAAGCCTGAGCAGATGCRGCGAAGTCTGGTCCGGAAACTCTAAGGCTCTCAAAAAATGGAGATGCAATGAAATGAGGAGTGTAAGTTTTAAAAAATGAGGACGGCCCGAGTTTGAGTTTTGTCTCCAAAGATAAGCTGAATAGGTCCCTTGAGAACGAGTGAATCTTGTTATAAATGTRCTTGGAAATTCCYTGATTGGTGATCTGAAAGAATCCCCACTCTCTGCAGGCTTCTGCTAAAGAGGACAGAGGGCACAACTGCAACGGTTGAGACATATCTAAGCTTGGGAGTTGTATGGTTGATTCGGATTCAGAAACCATTTTTTTAAAGTTGAAGAATAGCTAGCTAGGTTTTGTCTGCCTAGAGGCCTAGACTGTCCATAAAAGAAGTTGATTAGGTTATAGGGGTTTCTCAGGATGATTGTTAGTTTTTTTTTGCTGACAATACATCATAGTATGCACAGATGACACTATTTGCATTGCTCATGTAGGAACATCGAAGTGCATCTGAAGTCAGTCGTATTTTGAATTGTTGAGTGAGACCACCAACGTGTTTTAAGCTCTCGCTTTCCTGACTCCATCAGTGGAAAATATCTGTGTTAAAGTCTCGTATAATAACTTAATTTAATATTTAAAATTGAATACTAATTGAATTAT
>MEJB01000015.1:5562842-5659619 GCA_001752375.1 Rhazya stricta
TGGTTTGGTAACTAGGTACGTCAGACCAAAAGAATTAAGAATTCCAGGCACAATACGTTTTAATTTACAATTTTAAATTTTCCTAATTAATCTTAAAAATTTACTATTTTCAAATAAAGATAATTTGAAAATTTAAATTATAATATAATTATAAAATTGATTTTACAAAATTAATTCTTATAATAATAAATTTTTAAATAATTCTTTTAATTTTTAAGCTGCAATGGCTTCATGGTTGTAGCTAGAAATTTGAGCTGATGCACTGGCCAGACTGAATAACTCTTAGGAGGATAGGTTTTCCACAATTATGCTAGTGAATCCAAAGAAAGGTAAATTTGATCGGTAAATTTGCATGTGCATGGACGATCATACTTCTGATTAATTTGGTAGGTTTCCGAAGAATATTCTGGGGAAGTAGTCTAAATACTACTTAAAAGACCAAGAATTGAGAATAGAAAGTTTCCAATTTGCCCTTATAAATTCCTAGATCTTGATTTTGCAAGTCAATCCCACCTGAATAGAGACGYACAAGAACTAATGCAACATGTTTAAAATGTTTCCTTTTCGAACTGGGATGGTAAATGGAACTCAAAACATATCATTTAATTATAAATACTTTTAATTAACCAAGTAATTACATCTCCATAATATCCTTGTCTCAATGAAATACTGGTTCAAGAGGTAGATAATAATATKAGTCAAGAATTATTCTATAATTAGGGACATTGCTCGGTGTTATGCTTTATATAATTAGGGGTTGCGCATTGTCAAATTATAGTTTGGAAATAAGGCAGCCGTCAATGCACCATCTGATGCCAAAGATTATGTTTGATGAATCCATTAAATCATGCCAAATGATGGTGGGTGGACCAGATTCGGTAAACACCTAAAGTCTATAGCCACAACTTTATAATGATGCTAAACACAATCATTATTGRGGCACACAAATTTTACCAATTGATATTCCACTAACCGACAATCAATAATTACAATTTATAGATTTCGAACCTAGATGGATGCAATCGAAATGACTCTCTTAATCGAAGACGAAACCAATTTTAGCGGAGTGTCCGGAAGCTCAACGCAGGTTGATTGATCACACCCAGGGGCGGAGCTATCCTTGGGCACGGTAAAGAAAAATTTGTAGTTATGTTTTAATTTTCTTTTTTAATAATCAACCTCACCCAAAAGTTCTTTCTTAGCCCGAAATCCAATTATTTTTTAGCTCTACCCAATCAACTTTTCAATGTAGTCAAATCAATATAGTTGGACTACCGTTAACATGATTTTTATATTATTTGTCATAAAAGATTTTAATATTTATCGATTATTTCTTATTTGTTCTAATTTATAAAATATAGTTACATTTARTACTTATCTATCGGATCTAATAAGTTTATTTAATCATCATTTTYATTCGCCTTGTTTTAACTATTTCYGTTTCTACRTRAATATCAGAACGAGTGCATTTACACGAATATCTRGTRTGTAAAATAATAAGAAAATAAGAYGYATGCGAAACAAGTMTATATTAATCTTATAACTTAATAAAATAAGTGTGCAAGAACTCAATCAAGAACCATAATATCCTTGATTTTCATTGATTGAACATTTTCATCCTTGACACATGTCATCATCTCATTGGTTGATARGTCACATATTTTTRAATTTAATGAAAATATTTGAAATTTATTTTTAATTATTTAAATAACTTATGAAACTTTAATTGAATAAAATTTTCATATCTACAGAGTGTTTACAGCAATAAAACTCGTTAAAATAATTATTCATAACAATATGGAATGAGAGTTCTTAGTAAATCTTATGATCATCTAAATTGAATTGGGGTTAGTTGGAAAAGTTGATACCTATGCAATAACCAATGACTTTGATTTTAAGAGGAATTGAATGACACAACTTTATTGCATTGTTTTGTAATGTATTGACTATTAAGGACTTTTGTTCCATATTTTTGAAAGTTAATATTTTTTCACACATTTTCTTATTTATGTTTTCAAATAATATAATTTATTGCATTAGCTTAGAACCAATTCTAATAACCTTATACATTTTTTAAGCATTACAAAACACTTTTGAAAAAGAAATTTTTGAAAAAAGTAATTCAAAAAATAATTATTTTTATTTTTTCAACATCGTCAATAATTAAAAATTGTTTTAAAAAAAGCATCTCTGAATAGTTTTTTCAAAAATGATTTTTTTTCACTTTTTTTACTTAAAAAGTTTTTAAAAAGTAATTGAGAATAGTTTATTAATCGACGATTAGCCCAAGTAATTTTAAATTCCGCCATCAACCCTGATCACACCAGTGAACCTTAGACTGAAGACACAAACGCCGACCCCCSCGGAACGATACATATTTCGTGGAGGCACTCCCTTCCAGCCTATTCTCCACAAACCAATTTATTTTCGGGATAGCGGCCACGATGACCTTCCTGAAGAACTTGATGTTGCAGAACACCAGCGCTCTGCTCCAAATGGCTTCCCTTGGCCAGTTGTCCACATACCGACTGATCGCTTTCATAAGTTATGGCAACTACGGTGATTAGATAAAATTTAGGACAATAAGTAATTGGTAATTAAGATTATTTTTTTTGTAAAATTAATGTCTTTCTATAATTCTCAGTATATTTGATGCACTTATTAATACTTTAAGATCGCATCAAGAAGTTAAAATAATGGTGTTTGAAAGACAAAAAAAAAGTTCAGAAAGAAAAAATTCAATCACCATATATGCCTCACAACCCACGAAAGTATTAGTCCAACAATGAAATGTCCTAACCATTGATTACAAAGGAGAATTTGAGCGACATTTTGTTGCCTTGCAAACTGAGTAAGTCTACTAAATGCTGACTGACTTCTTGGGGGATTGTACGACGTGAGTTTTAATAAGCTTTTCCCAATCAATCTTCATCTTAGGGTTGAAATAAAAACCTTCGAAAAAAAGAAATAATAAAAAAGAGGGGATTGAGATTGGATTGAGGGAMAAGTGGAGAAGAGATACATAAGAATGAAATGAAAACTTTAAGCAAWAACTCATTAGTTAAAAAGAGGGAAAATGAATGTAAATGACAAAAATTGTCCTTAAAAAGACAACTTTGTCCTTTGARAAATGGCACMTGAGAGGCACGCTYAATCACATCYCGAAAGATAWAAATAAAAAAATAGAATTGAGGAACATAACGTGAGATTTTAAAATTGTATATCCGTAAAATACATATTATTTCCTTTCTTTTTATTACTATTGACTAGGAGGGAGAGGGAGAACTTAGAAGAGAAATAAGAGGTAGGAGTCTCTAATGATGTTGTTGACTTAATAGTTCACTTGCGGATGGATTGGCTAACTAATTGAACTAACCCAACATGCTGTAATTCAATACAGTTGGGTTGGTCATCAAAACTTTTAGTTTTTTATTAAATGTCGTGAGTTATCGAAGTATTTCAAAAAATCCTCGATTCAGTAATGAAGCGTATGTAAATTGGGATAAAAAAAAGAATTTTATCGATATTCAGATGATGGATAACCGGAGCACAAAAAATTAGAATGTAACTTGACGAGAAACAAATCTGAATTTGAGTAGAAAGTTATAAGAAAGCTGTCAAAAGCTAGAATGTAAAGTTTGAATGCGGTAAAGAAAACTTTAAACAAGCTGCAGAGTTGAGTAAGAAGAGCATGTAAATGTTGGATTTTTGTTGGTTAAGTTGTAGACCATTCCTATATCTTCTTTTCTATCATTTATYCAGATTTGAAGATTCCAGAATTTCTGCCATGTTTCCCATCAAGCCGCAATAGGCAATCCTCTTGACAATTCCTTGGCTTGCAGCTCCATGACTCTAAAAATCTCATAAATGAGATCATGTATTAAGACTCGTGCTTAATTATAAATCGGTTAAATATGGTTGTAAGAGYGTTGAAATCCTACTCCACCTCTTACACTTCCATTTGTCCGGTGGATTGTCAATGGTTATTCTGGCTTTAYATTGTCTAGATTCACGTCATTTTAAAAATTTCTCGAGAAGATATATYAAGGTGGACGACATTAGATCTATTGAGAGAATTTATATAAATTTAATTATTATGTCATTTATGGTAAATTCTATAAATGGATTATAAGTTTTAAACCCACAAGATCTTTTTTGTGATCAAATTGGTATTGAAGTCTATGCTTGATTTGTGAAAGTTTGATTCCGGTCTCTCAGTTCTAGCCGAGGGTATAAAGAGAGGAAATTATATGAATGGATTTTGAATCCCAACCATGGAAAGATATTTTCGATGATCAAATAATCATACTTAACTAGGTAAGCCATTCCCTTGTCGAATCAATTCTTGAGGACTGCAATCTTGTGAATCAAGCCTAAGTAAAACTACTCAGCCTCTCCGTCGATTAAAAATTGGTCTCAAAAGCTATAAAACATAATTTTCAATCAACAGCGAATCAATTTATGTATAATGATCAATTAATTATGAATTTATAAAAAGATTCAAATATCACACTTTTTATAAATGATTTTAAAAGTCTGTGTCTATTATTTAGGTAGTCAAATTCAAGTTTTTTTTTCTTTTTTTTCCTTTTCTTTTATAAGAAATATTATATTATTATAAGAACAAATCATAGAGGGGGAAGGAGAAGCTTGTTCTTTTCTTTTTCCATTTTTCCTAAGCAATGCCTAGGGGACTGGGGATAGGGGATGGAGATTCACCTCATGCCTCATTAATTGGTCTATTCAGAAGTTACCCAAGTAAGAAAAATATTTATTAGGGAAAAGGAGAAAAAGGTAAGCATCATCAACTGTTGTTTGGAAGCTCCAGAGTTGAAAGCAAGAACAATAATTAGGCGATCGTAATGCGTTTTACCAACGTACCCCATYTCAGAAATATCAAAGTTTATGTTTGATGGGCAAAGTAGGTATTTGACTAGATTTGATTAAGAAAATTCGCATTTTTCCTCCTAAACTCCAATCAAACTGATGATCGCCCATTCTCTTTTCTCTCCAAATCATTCCAGATTTTTTCTTTGCGTAATTCTTCATTCTATMCAAAGCTATAAATACGATTCAATCAGATAATGCCAGTAACCTAGAATTTTGATATCTAGCTGGATTTGCATCAAATTGTGAACCTTCAGCCGTAAGAGCTCACAAGTTAAGAGGAACCTGATTCCTCATGGGCCAAGCACTGTAATCGTGTCTGTCCAAGCTGCGTGAGATCATTCGGAGAAGGAAAATGAACGGAGTGTTGTGATTATATCGAAAATTATATAGCTGCATATAACGATCATCTAGGTCTTATATTTCATTGTGGGGGCAGCATATGAGCTGCCATCTTCAGAATGCAAACAAACTGTTGGTGAAAATTCCCAAACGAAAACCCACTTTTCAAACCTCAGTTCGCGCCTTATTTCACAATTRTTCATGGCCAAACTCTCCGTATGTGCAAGAATCAGTTGGGTTTTCAGTGGAAGACCAAAATCTTGTATCYTGTACTTCCAAAATATCAAATTTGGTGAGAAAAAACAATCCACAGGACGCCATTG
The DNA here is from genome assembly GCA_001752375.1 of Rhazya stricta. Taxonomy (NCBI): domain Eukaryota; kingdom Viridiplantae; phylum Streptophyta; class Magnoliopsida; order Gentianales; family Apocynaceae; genus Rhazya; species Rhazya stricta. Next base: position 5,568,395 of record MEJB01000015.1, read on the forward strand.
GGCTGTTCAAAGCAATGCTTCTGAACGACCAAAAACCAAACTCTGTAACTATGTTAAGTATAATACGAGCGATTGGCCAATTGGACTCTGAGTATATGGCTCGGATGATTCATGGGTACGTAATAAAGACAGGGTTTGACTCGGAAGTTTCTGTTATAACGGCCCTTCTTGGGGTTTATGCRGTTTGGGATATTTCAGCTATGGGGATGTTGTTTGATCAGACAGCCGGCAAAGATGTAGTTCTGTGGAGCGCCATGGTTTCGGCCTGTGTGAAGAATGCAGAATACATCAAAGCATTTAAGTTCTTCCGAGAAATGCAGTTTTCTGGACTGCAGCCTAACAATGTGAGCATTGTGAGCGTACTTCCTGCTTGTGCTGATCTTCGCGCTTTGCAGTTAGGAAAAGAAATTCATGGGTTTTCCATCAAGAAGGACTTCTACTCCCATATTAATCTGCAGAATTCACTCGTGGATATGTATTCCAAGTGCAGGAATTTGAAGTACTCATTTCAGGTTTTCGGCAGAATGCAGCTAAAGGATCTGATTTCTTGGAGGAGTATGATACGTGGATTCATTGAGAATGAATTTCCAGGAAAAGCTTTGAGTATACTCTCCGAAATGCGGTTATGTGGATTTGAACCAGATGAAAACATTATGCGTGACATAGTGGTAGTGTCTTCTCAATATGAGCATCTTAGGGTAGGGCTTGCCTTACACAGCCTTATGCTAAAAGCAGGATACCTAGCAGTTGTTTCATTGGTCACATCATTTCTTCGAATGTATGCTGGATTTGGTGAAGTTGGATCAGCAAGGATTTTATTTGACTCCCTAAAGTATAAAGATCTCATTGCCTGGAGCGCTATGATCTCCGCTTATGCCCAAAATGGGCAGTCTTCTAATGCTTTTAACATATTCAGAGAGATGCAATTGACTGGTGAGAAGCCTAATGAGGTCACTTTTGTCAGTCTACTGCAAMCTTGCTCCCTGGTGGCTTCTGCCGAGATTGGGGAAAGTATACATGCGCATCTAACTAAGGCTGGATACATGTCCAATGCCTTTCTGATATCTGCATTAATTGATATGTACTGTAAATTTGGAAGAGTAAGGCAGGGAGAGGCTCTTTTTGATGAAAATCCTACCAAAGATCTTATATGTTGGAGTTCAATGATAAATGGCTACGGGATTAATGGGTTTGGAGATGAGGCTCTAGAGTGCTTCTCAAACATGCTAGATTCTGGAATAAATCCCAATGGCGTTGTTTTCTTATCTATTCTGGCTGCCTGTAGTCACTGCGGCCTTGAATATGAGGGTTGGAATTGGTTTCGTGCAATGGAAGAGAAATATGGTTTAACTCCAAAACTTGCCCACTATGCCTGCATGGTGGATATGCTCAGTCGTCAAGGAAATATGGAAGAAGCTCTTGAATTTGTGAAGAGCATGCCCATTAAACCTGATAAACGGATATGGGGTGCACTTCTTGCTGGCTGTATGAGAACTTGCGGATCTCCTGAAATATTAGAATTTGTTGCTAAACAGCTTATTACTTTGGACCCCAAAGATTCTAGTTATTACGTGATTCTTTCAAATTTATATGCAGATCAGGGTAGATGGAAAGAGGTGGAGAAGTTGAGAGAATACACTGATGCAAAGGGATTGAAGAAAGAGAAAGGCTATAGCATGATATAGTCCAAATATAAAACTATTGCAGAAAGCTMCTTATCTCGTCAGATTCACTATGCTTCTGTTTGGTTCTATTTAGTTAACCTTGGTAACGCAGGAAAATTATTTTGGTAATGATATTTGTCTTTGGATTCAGTTTTTCCTTTTTCTTTTTAATATATATTTTTATTTATTGGGGTCAAAATTATTAACCGGTTAACAAGGTACCTTTTTCAAAAACATTTTTCTTGTTGTATAACTTCTTGTTTCAAATTTAAATATGGTAACCTGATATGCTCACCATAACATTGTACAGTGTCTATAGTTCTCAATTTGCAATTTGTCTCTAAGGTATTTAATGAAGTGTTAAAGCCTTATTAATTTCTTGTTTCAGTCATAAAGCTTCATAACGTATGCATCTTTTTATCATTCTGATCTTGAACACCTCAATTCTCTTGGTTAATAACATTCTTACTTAGCATGTAATATGCGATGCATCAATCTTCTAGGCACAGCAAGGATGCACATAGACAGATGTTTATTAGGATAGGAAGTAACTGACCTGTAGATCTATCTGCGACATTAAAAGTCTTAATGCATAGTCATGTTTGAACTGTAACTTGTAATCAATTTAGGATGTCATTAATTTACACGGAATCTGGATTTTTCCATCACCATGTATAAATGGTCATAATGCTTCAGGAATTTTCCCTCCCATACTCTAGGAATAGGAAAAGGACATTAAGCCATTCTTCTTCATCCCTGTAATGAAAGGAGGAATCCTTGAAGTACTTCTTGTTAGTGCCAAAGGCGTCACCCATACTAATATCATTGGTAATACCATGTCTATCAGATTCATATGGAGTCTTGATTCAGTTTTTCTTATGGAAGCTTTATTAATCTTTTAGTTCGATGATAAATGTCCACAGGGAAACCAAAATATTTTGTCATTCTTCAATGTGGAAATCAGGTGTACAAAAGCAAAACTTCTATAGGTGAAATTTTCTATGGTGTTGTTTCTGGTGTCATAGTTCTCCGGCCTTGAATTCATTATTCTTTGACTTGCGCTCTTATTAGTATTCAGTGCTGCAGGGAATCCTAAAGAAATTTGCTGGAACGAGAAATTTACATTTGAACTGCCAAATTTTACAGAAGATTATCAGATGTTCCTCAAAATTAAACTCATGGATGAAGAATATTTCACAGATGGTGGATTTGTGGGTGAAACGATGTATAAACATTTACCTTGCAAACATATTTGCAATAGTTTGTGGCTTCATATGAGTAATTCTCTTCTTTATCTTTCAGTATTTACCTGAAAGGAATAATTACAGAGGGAAGAGACAACGGATTCATACAAGTGACACCAGTTCCATATAATGTAGTTCTTGAAGATGACACTTTCAGAGGGCAGATAAGCATCGGACTTAAATACATTGCAGAGGTAAATCTGCATCATCTTGAGCTCATCTTGTCCAAGCTTACCTGAATGCTATGCTATGCTTACTTCGTTTTTMGCAGGGAGTGGTGAAACCAGAGGAGAATGGAAATCAGAATGATGATCATTCTGCGTGCAGGAACTTAATAAATTTCTGGAAAATTCCTTGGAAAAAATTGGCTTATTCCTATAATAGTAGAAATTCAATTGGTAAAGAGAACCCAAGTTAGGCATTACGCTGTTTAATATGGTTCGAAACTTTTATGCTCTGGACTGGACTGGACTGTTCTAGAAGAAAACAGGTCTGAAGCGGAGAATGGGCCAACAAGAAGAAGCTGAATTCGGAAAAGGGCGTCACAGAAATGGGCCTAAACTTCGGTTTAATCTGGTTTYGTCATCTTTATTATCTCGCCTAATTTCTGTTGAAGGCCCACGCGCACGGAATATGTTACTCAATTAATATTTTTAAATAAATTTCCAGATATTACTAATAAATTTCTTTATCTTGTCAAAAGATTTGGATGCATGACACCCTTGAGTAATTAACGTTATGTCGTTAATTTATGTCGGGTCATATATTTCCAYTTTTCCACTTTTCGTCTGACTTTTGGGCCTCAAAGCGAAATAAGAGATCTTTTTTCGTTATTATGTTTTGAATCTTGATTTCCTAAAATTATCAATTAAAAAAAATTCAGTTAGACATATTTTAATAGATTTTCTAAACACCTTCTATTGAGAAGTTGTACAAGGGGTTAGATTTCTAATAACCTGTTATGGATAAATTTTAACTTGTTAATATTTAATAAGTTATGAAAATTGATAAAAATGTTTCTTAAAATGTGTTATTGTACTATTTTTTTTAAAMTCATTCTATTATTCAATTACTTTCAAGTATTTTTGTTTATATCTCATCACCACTCATCTCAACAAATTCCGATCAAATAAATCACGCGAATAATAAGCAAAAAGCAAAATCGTCAAATCGAAACTACTTAGATATATTTGGGTCGGGTGGATTACTGCTCTGAACAATTTAGTTTCACGAGAAAAATCGAATTGATTTGATGATTTTATCGTTCAATTGAATATCGTGTCATATATGTTAATTTTTTAATCATAAAACATAAAGACGAGAAATAAATATTAAATAATAGTTAAGTGGTTCAATCACTTGAAAAAAAAAATAATAAATAGCATCAGTAGTTGAGTGGTAAGTTTTACTATTTTCTCAATAAATTATATATTTCAATCTAATAATAAGAAAAGTGAAATCATCAACTTTTTGTTATTGAATTAGTATAATTTATTAAAATTTACTGACAATAAATTTTATTCAATTTAATACATAAAGTGATTTAATACTTAGAATGTTCATTCTCTTACTTAACTTTTTCTAATAATATATAACAGGTATAAGAAGATGAGTAAGGGGAAAAATTTTCCATTAGTTGAAGCATTTGACCTTTGCTTAAATTATTGAAATGCCCTTTAATTTTTGTATAGATGGCATCCCAATTGACCCTTTCAAGTCTTCTGCGCAAATGGCATGCACGTCTACCGCGGAAGTTGCCGGAGAAAAGTTGTATTTATTAATGGCTACTCTCACCATTACCATTACGACCCATATGTTGGAGTTACTATAAAATAAACGCTTGTATTTAATGCACATGCTTCATGGCCTAACTTCCGACATGTCTAGATGTAACGTGAGTACACAATTGTTCAATAGGAAGGTGTAAGATAAAAAGTAATCGTTATATTTTATTTTAAAAAATAAAGTTAACGGAACTTAGTCAAAAGGAGGAAAAATATATATATATATAAAAAAATAAAAAGAATCATCCCTTATANAGACAGATGGAAAATCCTAATATGCTCTATTTAAGCTTTTGTATTGTTGTTTACCTAAATTATAAAAAGGAGAAGAGGGAGGAAGGAAAAAGAGGGACTATAGATCGTGGCCACAAATGTCCACGATCTTCTTGATCTTATTAATTTAGGGTGGTCTCAGTTTTGGCCAACACAAGATATTTTTAAATATTTACAAGTGACAATCAATGGCAATTTTCCTTAATAATATCTAAAGAGAAAAATTATCTAGAATTTAAATTAATGACGTCATATATAAACCAAGTCATTTCAACCTTGGAGTGGGCCTAACRACCGGTRGAAACTCCTTAATTGTGATTTATGATTAGACTCTGCTTGGATATTCCAGATTTCATGCCCTTCTAAGATTCAATTATGCTTTTGTCTATATGAATTGATCCTCTCCCTCCCCAAATTGCTCCTTTATAATACCCAACTCGATTATTAGATATATTTGTTTGTTATGGAATCATCTAAATGGCCTGCTTCTTCACACAGACCAACAAGAAGGGGACTAACGACTTATATATTGCATTACACAACTGGTAATCCATTTCTAGCTCCCCGCCATATACATATTAAGCTCTTGTCCACCACCGTGTTCCATATTTCCAGTCATCTTTAAGGACTTGGGTCGGCTCTGGAGATTGCAAGAAAGGCAATTGGACATGGCTGAGATTTCTTCATTGTTTATGAAATTTATGGCGTGGTTTTCCTAAAAGAAGGATGAGCGTGTCTTTTTGGGAGTAAAAGTTGCCGGCGATGAAAAAGAGAGATTTAGGAGGGAACTGTTTCAAACGGCTTATTCTCATTCAGCTATAGTTTCTTATTCTACTGTTCAAATTCAAACCGGCAACTATCAAAGGTAACATAAAGAATTGTTTACCGTTGCAGTAACAGCCGTTGGCTTTAGTTTCTTTCTTCTTCTTTTTTTCCCCTTTAAATTTCATATGTTCTTGTCTGAAACATGTTTAGAGAACTGAGAAAAACAGGGAAAAGTTTGCTGCATATTCAGTGAGTTATTCAAAGCTTAGATAACATAAAAGACATTATATTCTTCTTTTATAAATTTAATGCTTTCCTTGTATCTTGAATTCAAACTTGAACTCAGTTCCCGGCAGAGCTGGCTTCAAATTTGCATCAAAATTACAGAACATCATCTCTGCAGCCCTTTTATGGTAATGGCTTTGAAATCTTGAACTTCAGATATGGTTTATGATTATGTGCAGTCAGAGTGTAAACTAAAAAGAAGTCGCAGAAGCTAGAGAGAGGGGGTGAAAGGGGCTCAAATGGACAGCATATCGAATTCGGATGATACTTATGACTTGGGTTATCAGCCATCACCTTCTTCTCTGGATCAAAATGATCAATCTCCAACAGAAGCCACAGGGTATTCGATGCTGAGCACTGATTCTTTCTGCAGAACAAACTCAGAGCTCTCTGCCTTCTCAGAGCATACAGATGATAGCAGCTACTCTGATACTCCTTCCCCTGTGCATTGGCCGGCCATGAAATCCCCAAAAGCTCCTACGCTTTCAAGACTGGGAATGAAGCAGCATAAGCTCGTGGAAGAAAGGTCTGACAATTATGCAACAGAAGATTTAGGTGGGATTTTGTAATTTTGTTTTATTTCTCTGGATTCGTGTTCAATATTATGTTGAGATGGCTTTGCTCAACCTATCTGTAGAGCTTGACATGATGAAGGAGAGGTTTTCAAAGCTGCTATTAGGTCAAGACATGTCAGGGAGTGGGAAAGGTGTTAGCACGGCTGTCGCAATCTCAAATGCCATAACAAACCTCTATGGTATATGAACTCTCAAAGCATTATCGAAATTGTAATTCCGATCTAATTACTATAGTAAATAATTTCTGACGCCATACTTCGTTCTCAGCTTCATCTCGTTGTTCATTTTTCCTATTTTTGCAGCTTCTATATTTGGGCATCACCTGAGATTGGAACCTTTGCACCTCGACAAGAAGTTGATGTGGAGGAGAGAAATGAATTGTCTCTTATCTATATGCGATTACATAGTAGAATTAATGCCCGTATCACAGAACTTACAAGATGGGACTGCCCTTGAGGTGAAGGCTCTTCTATGGACCCTTTTTTAACTTTTGCCTAATTGGGCCGCTTGGCATGATTACATGATGCATCGATTCTTTTTAGGTAATGACAAGCAGGCCAAGATCAGACATTAGCGTTAACCTTCCTGCATTGAAGAAACTTGATGCAATGCTCTTGGTAAATCCTGAAACTTAAGCAGAGTTACAGTATCTTGTCAGTTGACACAGTTACTTTTTTCCCTTCTCGTGCTGTCAAGATAGAAGCATATAATGAAATCCCTGTCCATCGCAGGACATATTGGACAGCTTTGAGGAGACTCAGTTTTGGTATGTAGACCAGGCAAGCATGTCGGGAAATTCAACCCGTTCTGGATCTTTCAGGAGGATTCCTGCTCCTCAACGCAAGGAGGAAAAGTGGTGGTTACCTGTTCCTTGTGTTCCCTCTGGTGGCCTCTCTGAGCAGTCGAGGAAGCACTTACGGCACAAGCGTGATTGCACCAATCAAATTCACAAAGCAGCCAAGGCCCTGAATAATAGCATTCTTGCCGAAATGGAGATCCCAGATTCATACATGACATCACATCCTAAGGTTATTATCCCTACTACATTTCTTGTTGATCTCGTGAATTCTTCACAGTGTCTTTAGCAATAATCATTATGTCCATCAAAATAAAGCAAGCAGGCAGATGATTAGAACAGACGAATTTGCTACAGGCACTTTAGTCCATAGTCAAATACCTGCTTCCTCCCCATTATACAACTTTCTTCCTTCTGACCTGAGGAATCTATTTTGTGTTCAGAGTGGAAAAGCAATTTTGGGAGATACAGTTTACCGCTACATGTGCACTGCTGACAAATTCGTACCTGACTTTCTTCTTGACAAGGTTAAGGTGAGCTCTGAACATGAAGCTCTTGAGCTTGCAGATAAGATTGAAGCTTCAATGTATACATGGAGGCGTAAAGCAGGCATGACTCATTCAAAATCATCATGGGATATGGTAAAGGATCTCATGTCCGACATTGATCGGACTGATAAGAATCATGTCTTAGCAGACCGAGCAGAGAGCTTGTTGTTTTGCTTGAAGCAGAGATATCCTGAACTTTCACAAACTTCTTTGGACACAAGCAAAATTCAGCACAATAGGGTAAGCTTCTTTAGACTCCACATTTCTGCCAGAACTGCAAATTCAGACGCCGGAAAGAAGACAATATTTATTGTCTTCGTCAAGTGTCAATTAGGATCCGACTAATCTTGGTTCTTGCAGGATGTGGGGAGAGCTATCCTAGAGAGCTATTCCAGAGTGTTGGAAGGTTTGGCATTCAACATTGTTGCATGGATTGATGATGTACTATTTGTAGACAAAACAATGAGAAATCAAGATCAATAGGTAACAACATGCAATGTGGAATCAACACATACGAAGAGAGCTCGGGGCTTTTTTACAATCTGCAAAATTACTCAAAATGTAATGTATGATGAAGTCTATATAAATCCCTTACAGGGAACTCCTCTGTCGGTGACAAACTTGAGTTTGGAAACCAAATTCTTTATGCTTCACTCCTGATTACGAGGGGAGTATCTGCACCTGAAACTTTCGGAAACCTATAAGCGCYCAATATACAAATACTGGGACGGAGAACACCACATTCTTCGAAAGGGTTGGCATCGTATCCAGCCGGGGACAAGCAATATTAGACTTCAAGGTGATGCCGAGAGAGCATATTTTCCGTTTCATTTCAAAAGAGATGGCCGGAGTAGACATCTGCATGACTTTCAGGCCCCCAACGATATTGAATGTTGAACGGCCCTCGTTAGCTACGCATAAAGCAAATCAAAATAATTGTTTCATTTAATTTTTCTTTTAGATTATTTATTTTAACGAATCAATACAATTTTTATTAGCAATCATTTTTCAACTTTATCTTTATTTAATTTTAATTGACTAACTAACATTGATTTAATCTGAATATTGCTTTCATGTTTGAGAAATTCTAGACAAAAGCAATTTACTACTTCTAATTATTCATGTGTACCCTCTACAGTGAACAATGAACTTATCGAGCCCCATCCAAAAGAAAGGAGTAATGTGGGCACGCAAAGAAAATTTGTGGGCTCTTGTACGTAAAACTAGTACAAAGTTCAATTCTTTGTTTCTCCATTCCCCCGCCTCCCCCCACACCCCCCCCCCCCCCCCCCGCCCCCCCTTTCTATAAGATATAAGAGGAGTGCAACACCTCCGTCCAACTAGAACTGGTAAGAGAAATAAGAGTACAGAAAAAGATAAGTCCAGTTCTACCACATACTCAAACACTAGAACAAGTAAACGAGACACATCAGATGTCCACGAAATCACATTGCACACACCAACAGAGCAAGACCAGCTCTTGATCACACCTTCGCTTCATCAAATCAAACAGATATAATGAATATTGGTCCTGTCAGGTTGTAGACTTCACAGCGAACTTGGTACACCCATTTGAAGCTACAGACTGGATGGAGGCAAATTCAGGTATCACACTAACAAACAACACAAATCTCGATACAAATGCGTCACAATGAGCAGCAATATCAACATTGGCGAAGCTGGCAACAACGGGATGGGAGAAGAGAGCTGATGTCCAATTAGTGAAAAACACTACGACCCAAATAAATCAAAAGTACTAACTGATTCTCAAAATAAAGGGTGAAAAGTGAACATTTCCCATAAAAACTAAGGACGTCAACCCATGTACTTTTTTCAATTCACCTGGCGATGCATGCTCCTAGGGCTTATTAAAAGTGAAGAGAGCCAGAAGGCTTCATAGAAATGGAACCAGCCACGAACGCAAACACATAGAGAGAGAGAGAGAGAGAACAAAATAAAAAAATCTAATAAAACATTCTTGAGATATTTCTCTTAATTTGCAAGATCCAAGAATATATTCTCAGCATTAAATAGCAGGAGATCATCCTGAGACATCCTACTCAGCCCAAAAAGGGAAACAATTTATCCCTATATATACAAGTTCTGCACAGCGCCAACAATTGCGCTGTCCAGAAGTGGGGGATTCAAAGGGTCAGTAGTTAAGCAGGACCTGAAAGGCAATCAGTCCGTCAGGCAGCTAGACAATGTTGCTAGAGGTTCCATTCACATGCTATGCCGTTTCCAAAGAATATGCCTTGGTGCAGATCCCTTTGCCGCTTAAGGTCACAACAGCACACCTCCATAGTTTTTTCTGCATCAGGACTCACCAAGGTGCCCAAGAGTTTTGCCTGCTGGAATTGCTCCTTTCCCCAAACATATCAAAATTGTGATATAACTGAATTCAGCTGTCCTCATCAATTGGTCCAATGTAAGTGAGATCTGTCCTCCTCACTCTGATGGCCCCCTTGAGCCAATTCGATGCCTTCAAATTAGTATGGTCACCACCACCAACTGCGGTGGCATTACTTGAAGATTGGGCCCCTGCTCCATCCTCCAACAGGGTCCAAGGGTCGATCTCCAGATCAGACTCTTGCAGCGATGGCTTGGCCTTCCCTGCTACATTAGTGACAGCTCGGACCAAAGAACCTGGGTTCCTCTGAGACAGGATTGAACTGCATGGCTGCAGTGCAGATATCTGATTACTGGGCAGAAGAGCAGCAAGAGAAGCAGACGAAACAGATGAGGGCTGGCAAGATATTACACATCGAACAGATAGGAATAGAATAGGCATTGCAGTTTGAATGCGCCAGCGGATTGGATCAGGCAATTGCATGCGATCCAGATCATTCTGCAAAGGAAACAATAGATGAGCAAGCCACAAAACAATTAAAAGAAATAAATATCCAGCCATCATAACAGTCTTCAGGATGAATATAGTAAAAGGAAAACAAGAACTTCAAGGATAGAATCATAAAAATTCAAATAAAATATGAGGCTATTTTTTTTTAAAAAAAAAAAGATCCATATCCTAGTGATCTTGTTTAAGAAGCCGAGATAAAACATGATTAACAAACTCAACTAGCTTTCATCATGTTCAACATGCTGTAGGGGTTCCTTCATACTCAATAAACAAAGTTCTAGGGAGTCTAGAATTGTGGGAAATCACTTCACTTGAAGAGACAAGACGTTCAGTAATACTGTTGTACAGAAGAACATAATTTGCAACAGGGCAAGGATTAAAGACCAAATCCACATCACTTCTGAATAAGTATTTCAATATGAAAGTTCTTAAGCAAACCCAAGGACACGATATGGTAATCTAAAGGCATGCTAACAGAGATTGTCATGTCATTTGTGGCAATTGCGTTTCGTTCTACATTTGATATTACAAAGTATATGAAAATCAAACCTGCAGGTTCTCAGCCACCTCACGGTCAAACATACTGAAGTCCTTGCCAGATTCAGAGGTTGACTTGGAGGCAGATTTCAACTTCAGCCAGCTTGGCCGGAAGCTGCTCAGCAATCCATGCAGCACCAACAATAAACGATCAAAGAGACTTTCCCCACATAAGACTACAGATGCTGTAGCAGAAGCCTCCATAAGGGACTCCACATCCCTCTTTGATGAGCTCAAATTTGAACTTAAGGTGTAGCCAGCATCTTCATAGACAGCCCTACTTCCTAGGAGACGTAATATCACCGAGGCAAGTGTGTGTCTCATATTCCGTCCCGAAGGCTCCCTGACAAGTCAAAAACCAGGATCTTATTATATCACTGCTAAGAAATAAGACAAGCAAGATTTCAATAAAGATACTGAAATATGTTGAACAAGTATTAACCACTTCAATACAAAAACCATGAGAAATGTGCACTTCATGCATTAAGATCATAACTTTATGCGTTAAAATCACAACACATCCATTCTAAGCTCATCTTAGTTCTAAAAAGAATAAGTTTGACACAAATGAAAATACAGACATCACCATTGATAAAGCAATATTCATAACTGTCAGAAGCTGGTTAACGCAAAAGAAGCTTCAAAAAATAAGGTCGAAATACACCATATTTGGAGAAAAATGTCAGTTATTGACATCAGAGTTGGCCCAAGTGAGGTGAGTATGGTATCTAGAAATCAAGCAAAACAAAATCAAATAGTACCCATCCGAGCAGATAATAGGCAGTAGTCTCAAAAGAAACTGCAACCGCAATGACATCGAAGCTCGCAATGCTGAAGGAGGCGGAGGAAGACTCTCAGTTGCTCCTGTGGATCGTCTGGCTAACCCAGGACTACCACCTCTCATACCCTTTCGGCTATTACTTTTGCTTGATGGGCTTTCAATACCAGATGAAACTGATCCAGCAGGTTTAGTTGCTCCACGTGTGATGGAGTTTATTTGTTGCTCAATGTTATTCATCTGCTTGATCATATCACTTGCGAATGTATTCCTTGAGTCATCTGAACCTTGATCCACACAAGGGAGGATTAATTCAATAAATGCTCTCTCAGTCAGATGTTGCTGGCTGACAACAAAGCCTTCAACATCTGCAACTTGAGAAGATCCTCTATTAGGCCCTTTTAACTCCACCACTTCATCAACAACCTCTCCTTCTTCAATTGAGGTAACATCAAACTTTCGCTTATTTCCCTTAGTTTTAACTGGATCAGAACCTGAATAACACCATCCCCATGGTTTCCAATACTGTGATTTAGTTGATAGACCTTTACTTTCAGCAATATTAATAAGCCGCTGACGAATCGATTTCCTTCCATAAAGAACATCATTTCCTCCGAGAAACCATTTAGCTTGCAATAGCATCGAATCCTCAAGTGACCTCCCAAAAAGATGTACAACCTCAGAAAAAAGTGGGGCAGCATCAGGCCTGACCAGCAACCTAGTAAGGATAATCTCAACAAAGTTGTTTTCATTCTCAGAAGCAGCAAGCTTGTCGGGGTTTGGTGAAACAGATCTTATAGCCTCTACTAAAGTGGTATCATGGGACCCCAGCTTTTCAATAACGGCTTGCTCATTTAAAAGAAGCCTGAGTTCAACCCACTGCCAGTGAAATTTTGCAGGTTGCAGTGTGTCCAAAACATGGACGAGCTGCTTATCTAGGAGCTTTGCCTCTTTCTCTGCATAATGGATCTTTGACTCACCTTGTGCATACATCCGATTACCATCATCTGGTTTCACTATGCACTGCGGCAGTTTGCAATCTATGAGGGAATTTAAGAAAAGTCGAGCTCGGAGAGGAACAAAGGCTGTAGCTTTGAGAGGCATATCCAAACCATTTGATTCTAGGACAGCAGCAAATTCAGAATCTAGGGTGTCTGCCACTATAAGATCATAGAGCCCATGAGTGTCTCTCAAACACACCTCACGAAATGGCAGGTGCTTTATTGCATCACCCATGGCCATGGCTAAGGATTGATACAGTTGGGGGATATCATCACGTGTTCCAATACCAGAATTGAAGATGAATACCTTCCATATGACAAATGCAAATATCGAATAAGCAGGTGGAAAGACCAAGTTCAAAGGCAGCGACCGCTGCAGTCTTGACAGAGCAACAACTGAAGCTTCACCAAGAAGCTCAAGTATAAATCCATCAGAAACTGTTCTGCAATTACCAACAAGCACTCGAAACCAGTGGACAGAAACATCAACGGAGTTATCCTGCTTTGAAACCCCAATTGAACGAGCATTACCATTTGAGTTAGATTTGACACTCCTCATAAATTGAATTGGATCAAGCCCTTCCCTCAATCTGAAGAGGGTAACCATTCTCTCAAGGCTAGTAACTCCCTGCAGAATTGCACCAACAACAAGTGCAGAGATAGCTCCAGTAATTTTTGCAGTCCTTCCAAGCACTGCTTTGCAAGAATTACCAAGGGCATCATATGAAGAGTTCAAACTAGAGTCATGGGATTCAGGAGAATGTTGAAACTGGCTACGAGGAGCCTTTCCAGGAACAAAAACTTGAGCTAGGGCATTGGAAGCTTCTGTTGCAAGAGCAACCTCAAATACACGACTCTGACGCTCTCCAAGTGCATCTTTGAGTAAGCATAAGCATATTACATGAAGACGTAAGATGCGCCGAGCAAATATTAGTGAGCTGGGTGTGGATTGAACATTTAGGTGACTATTAYCAACAGTCAAATCTGGAATTTTCGCAACAACTGGGCCGACATTACTCATAATTGCAGAAATAGCTGATGATACCAAACTAGGGTCACCCTCCTGAGCAGCACCACCAGTCTGCCTCATGCAGTCCACAAGACCCATCACTATTTGTTGAGCTATCTGGTAACCATCATCCAATTTATCCAACCCAGGGCTTTTCATTGAACCAGGCCCATAAATCTTTCTCTCTTTACCATAAAAATAGTGAAAAACTTCATCAACTTGCCTTTGTACTATATCCCTCATTGTCAAACCAACTCTAGATACCCGAACACCACTTATCTTCTGACGGAAGAAATCATCAAGATCTTCAACTCCTGCCGGGACTCCAAGTGGGAACCCAAACTCTCCCTCTGACAACCTTCCGGAGTCAAGTTCAGAAGTTAGCCTTTTATCATAAGTTGACTTGAAGTTCTTCTCCCATTCAACTACGCTGGCCACATTGCCAAATTTCTTTAACAACTGCCGTGCATAGATCAAGGCTGATGAGCCTGAAACCCTCCCAGTAGAGGCCATTGTAGCTGCAACACGATGCATTGCTGCTTTCAAGGTTTCAGGAATAAGATCTGCAGCTGCCATTATATTCTCATATCTAGAAAAGACCAATAGGGAAACAAGTTCAGAGGAAATCCTATCTTCTCAATCATTTCAGTTATTCAAAGAAGAATTTGATACTATGGGCACAGTTCATCATTCATTGACTCAATAATATGTAAAATTTCCCCCAAAAAAAAAAATTTAAAATAAAATAAGAGAGAGAGGATAATGCTGGTTCTTATTTGTGTACAGGCAATATCCATCGAAATATGGTAAACAATTATGAATATCCAGAGAAGTACTCATGCTGGAGTAGTGGAGGAGGTGTCCTTTGACGCATTCGATAAGCATTAGATGGTACTGGAAGACCATCTAAGAGATTCCAACACTAGATGATCTCATATAGAAATTCTTCGAAAGAATGGACAGCAAAATCTCATGTTCCAAATATAATCATTTTAGATTGGTAAAGCTTCAGGCTATATTTAATTATAAAAAGTTTGTCAAACGATTACTAGTAAATGTTTGCAATAAAAGAGTTCAATGGTCATCATTTCATCATGTATATTAGACTAACAAGAGAGCAAGAAACCTGATTATTGGACCTGAACATCTTATATAAACAAAAACATATCCATTAGGCTACCCAGTGATTACCAAGAGAACTAGAAGAACTATTGAGAATGGAAATATTAAAAATAAAGTGCAATGGAACTACATGCAATCAATCGCATAGCATAATGTTAGCTAAAACTAAAGACAACCCAAAACTAGTTCAACAAACCAAACAGCAAAGCAGAACGCTGTGCAGACAAGAAAACAACAAACAGCCAAACATATATAAAAACCAAGTGACCAAAGCAACCACTCAAGAAAATAAAGAGTCTACCCACCTTCGGAAACACGATATGACAAATGCCTCCCCTACTTCACAAACAAGATTCTCTGAATTTCTTGGAAGCATTAAAATGTTCCGGCCACTATGGACAGATGAAGCAGGATTGCTGAGAACCTTCGGCAACAACCAGAGAAGAAATCTGACTGCAGAAACTAAATCATCACAGACATCCATCAAATACAATATAGTTGATAATTCATCTTCGCCAAGCTTCCACCGTACAGAATTCCAATCATCAGCAGCTGAGAACGGTCTGCCATATTGACCACTTTTGCTACCTGTCTTCTCAGCATCTTCAACCAGCTGCTTTACAACACCCACCAACCATACCATAATTGTCCTCTTCTCCACAAATCGCATCTGCTTTAGTTCCTCTCTTATTGAAACAACATCCCCATTACATGGCATTCTGATCCCATCCACTGATTTGGGAACATCACTGTCAACACCAGTTTTATGGTGGGGACAGCTAACCCTATTATCACATACATGGCTTGTGGAGGCTCCCTGACTACCTTCAATCCTTGCAGCTGCTAATTGTGCAAGGCTCTGAGTTTTGCGCACAACCTTTTGCCTCCCCCTTCCGGCCTGCTTGGCCGGTTTTGGAGGTGGATCCACTTTATAGGACTCCATGGGCTTTTGTCCCCTTCTTACCCACCAAATTTCATCCTCATCTAAGTGGCTAGGAGAATATCCATGTAGATACGAGCTCCGATCTTCACTCAGTTTTTGTCTTTTCACCCTTCTACACTCTTCACATCCTGGCGTTCCTTCACCAACATCGACCTTGTTACTAGATGAAACAGTTGACCTCCTAGCACTCGCCACAGGATCTTCAAATCCTGCATCACTACACAAGGATGAACTTGGTAGCTGTAGCAATGCCGACATAGAAGCCTTTAGATCTTCAAGTCGATCATCAGTTTTTGCTGTTAAACTGGATCCTACCTGAAGAGATTTCCACTGATCAACAGCCGGTGGAGAAGCAGCATCACCTACGGAGGTACGAGAAAACTTTTGTTTCCGTGAGCTGCTTGCATTGCCAGAACCTTTATGGTGATCAAGCAGCCCACGTAGTACAATTCGGCGCTCATTTGAGTATATGTTCATAAGTTCAGAGAGTACTGATCCTTCAGCAACGTGTGCTTCTTCCAGAGCACCACGGATATAGGAACCAGGCAGCTGCTTCAAGACTCTGTAATGTCTCCTTCGTCTCTCCTGGTCAACTGGAACTTCATTACTATCCATGATTCCACTAACAAGTAACTGTCTCACATATGCCTGGGGGTAGAAAATACCAGCCTGTATGAGTTCCACTATAAGCACTTGAAGGCGCTTGACACCTTCTCCACATTGCACTTGATGTTGATCTATCCAACATACAATAATATCATGTAAAGGGCTTGGGCTTTCAAAAGCATTAAACAAATCTTTATTTTTGGCACTCTTTGAACTGTAGGTAACATCATAAGCACTGCCAACAGAAGCACGGCTGGGATTCTTATTCAGCTGGCTAGGATCTTTTGCTAGATTATCAACTCCAACGGAACTCCCAATCTTGCAAGGGAACAGACTTTGCATCTCCCTCTTCTTCAACTTCAACAGCCGTATAGCAATGTATATTTGAGCAAGATCTTTCCTACCAGTGAACTTCTGCCCAGGAGGTGCGGCAATGCGAAAATCCCTGAAATCACAAGTTGCCCACTCGCAAAGGAAAAATATGGAAGAAATAAATGATAAGGTCACTGCTCCTATGTGCTTAAGTGTCGTACGCAAACACGAACTGACTTCGGCAATCCAACATTCATCAACAGCTCCATCACAAAGATTCTCAAAAAGAAGCTTATACGCCGCCCTCACATCTCCATGTATAAGAGATCTATCAAAAACCTGCAGAGCTTTAGCTACATTTTGACCTAGATTTCCGGGTCTAGCACCTTTTGAAAGGTATTCTGTGCGCTTCTGAATAGACGATACAACACGATCAACGGACAAAGATTCATATTGAACCTCAGTTCCCTTATCTCTTTGAAAACATGCCACCTCTGCGGGAACCTTTCTTATTTTGCTACTCTCTTCCCCTGCCTTCAACAAAAAGTTCCCATCATTGACCACGTGAGTTACAACACATGAGGGAAGAGGAAAAATATCCAAAGCAACAAAAGTATCAGGAACAGTAAGTATTAAATAGCGAAGCATCTCAACAAGAGCAGAGGTAGTATATGCCCGCCGAGAATTATCTACAAGATCAGAGCCACCAGGAGAAGGCTCTTGGATGAAACGAATAGTTATTGCAACCAGAGTGCGTACATATGTCTGACATAATACAACAGCTTCTATAACACCATATATTACAGGTAATAGCAACTGCAGGACCCCAAGTAATTCTTTTTCCTGGAAAAAACAAATATGACATTAACAACCAAATAACAGTTATTGATTGCACACAATTTCAGAAAGCATAATCATAGTATAGATACCTGCAGTTGACTGAAAACCCAATCAATAATCAAAGAAGGAACAATCAGTCCCTCTGCATGGTGCCATTGTAAAATCCGCACCACATACCACCATTTAAAATGCAAAGAAGGCTCCTCACCATCACCAGCAGTTGAAATACCATCACGTCGATGCTGTACTAATCCAGTATAAACCATATGCGGCGAACGATCCCTAATATTCACTGTAGACTGAGAAATGTTTTTGGAAACAAATTCATCCAACAGAGCCTGCAGATAATCAATGATATCTTTTGTCCACTGCTCTGAGCGGGTAACCTGAGTTTTGTCAGGCACCCCAGAAGATAAAGTAGATGAGCCCGGCCGGACCTGCAAAGTTAACCTTAATCTGCTACCTTCATAAAAAGAAAATACAAAATACAACTGTAAGGCACCCTGGCTACAACTGGTGAAGAAGGACCAATACCTGATTAAGATAATTAACTTTAATAAACCAAGTAGCCCTGAGCAGCGGAACATTGTTCCTAATAAGGACTTCAAAAAGAGATTTCCTTCGATAGCCATGAGGAACATGATCGGCCAAAGAACGCAATCTTTTATGCTGTTGGGATAAACCCTGTAATCGTATTCAAATCTTAAGCAAGAAAATTTTAACATCAAGATGAGAAAAACAGCATAGCACAGAAAGTTAAGATAGTTGTACCAAACAACAAAGCACAGAAAGTAAAGATAGTTGTATCACATAGTGCAGCACAAAGTTAATACAGTTGTATCAGGCAGTGTAATTTCAAAAGAATGCAGTAGTTTGACCAACCCCAGCTCCCCACCCAAAGCAGACACAGAGATGCAGACTCCAAAAAGAAGATACTCTATATATTGAGAAAACTGCTGGTCAACAAAAGAAAATCATTTTCCAAGAGATTACGTAATCAAAATGTGATTTATCCTATCGAATAAATTAACTCCTACAAACAATTGGTCAGATGCTCTGGAAAATCAGAGTTTTTTAATCAATGCTCTCTTTTCTTGGTTTCTGCTTTCAAGTCCATTCATAAGCTAGACTACCAAAATCACGTAGCCAATTTTCACTCTTACACTCACAATTTGTATTATTTGGTAATTCATAATGCTTATTTTCCAGCCAATGATTATGACAAAACCTAGCATGTTCATACAAAAAAATAGTAAGACTCAATAAGAAATAGCAGTTCCAACCGAAAATAGATTAATACTCGCCAGATTTAGACAAATGATATTAGTATGAGAATGGCATAACAAAGACTTCAAGGATCAACTCTAAACCAAGTTGAGAATTGCTAATCTACACTATAACAAATCTGGATATAACCAAATCTTGTAGCGCCCCCATTCGTCGGCAAGACCTAGAATTCTTCCACTAAACCACGAAACTTTATGCAGATTCCAGCAACCCTCATGCTTTATAAACAGACTTCCATTTAAGCAATCACAGAATTGGTCTCTTAATAGCTTTCCGACCATCAAACAGACACAGCCATCCCTCTCTTTTCGCACAAAGTCACAAAACTGTTAAATATAAGAATCCAACTAAACACAACCAAACAGCARGCTTTGATTAGGCAGAAGCTAGCAGGTAATGCCAAGCCCATGCAGGGCTACCTTATATAATGCAGTAGAAAGTCATCGAGTGAGAACAAGGAAAACACACAACCGCCCTAACCAATGTAGGGCTCAAAGGCAAAGACAGTTAGGCCAACTCTACAAGYAGGGGGAGAAAATAAATAGCATAGCTGATTGACATCCAAAGCATAGGGAAACGGCCCCCTTGTAATGACGACATCTCAGCTCCTGATCTTCCTTCCAAAGGCAACCAAGAGCATAGATGACTATATAAAAACTAGAACATAATACTAATCCATGGCTCCATGGCTGGCTCATCACATATAATATCCATCATCATTATTTCCCAATAAATCATGACCCAGGCTATGTCTTTAATTAGGTAAAGCAYATTACAGTGGTATCAATTTACAAAGCCAATTTTAAGTTCTCATAGAATATAGCCACTAACCTCAATCCATTTCTTCCGAAACTCTTCACCGCATGGCCTTTGCTCAGGAATGCCAGGCTTAGTTAATAATGTACCTGAAAGAGGTACTCCGTAGACTTGACCAGCCTGCAACAGGAGAATTTCCATTGGTACATGTTAAGTTTTCATCATACTCTAGTKTAAGGAATTATCCCATGATAAATCATTTACAAATGGACATCATTTGACCAAAGCTATAAAGAAATATAGCTCCCTTTTAAATACAGAGAATTTTCATTTTACATGTGCTGAAAATAGTGAACTGATCCGTTGAAAAGACAAAGTAAAATTTGCAATACCTTGCGCTTTTGAGCACGTGATTCATTAATAGCCCTGTGATACTTTCTTAATGCCTGCAAAGAAATGCAGAAAGAAGTTCTCAAAACTACAAAATACATATATAATTATGAAGCTCTATATATATCAAAATACCCATGTTAACCCCCAAGGAGTTTACCTCCTTGCACTTGACAATAATTGGCTTTGTAAAAGTCTGAACTTGAGATAATGAAATCTCTCTAGCTTCCTATAAACACCAATAAATACATCCAAAAAGATAAATAGCGATTAGTGAGAGAGACAGACAGGGAAAGCAGAAGCATTTGGATCAATACACATGAAATATGCTGCAATAGGAAACAGTAGATTCACCCGAAAAAAAGAAAAAAGTATTACCTCAAGCCCTTCAACGGTCTCCTTGTAACCAGACTGTACATATTCCCTGGTAAGTGTCTCTTCAGGACAATTAGGAGTTTGTGGGTGAAAGTCAGGTGGAGCAAGTCTGAAAAGATGGGAGCAATTGTTTACTAAGTAAAAGGTTATAACTCATAACTAGTAATGATGAGGTATTAGTAATCTACTCTTTATTTTCTTGGCACCAACAACCTTCAGAACCAATAAGTGCACTAAGGAAGAGAATGGTTGCATTGACTATATCCAAATATCAAATAGGAAATTAGTCTGAAAATGGAGAAGTAGTTTCAGATCTACTTGGTTAAACCACAGATCAAAAATTAGCCAAGACTGTAAAACATTTAGGAATAGCTCATTTAGATCAGGCATTCATCAAAAAGACAAGAATGATATAGGTTAAATAGGAATCCCACCATCAGCAGAAATTACCTGGAATTTAATGATTCTTTCTCGCACCTCAATTTGTAAGGAGTTAACTGTAACGATCGCCTGGGGAGAAAAGATTAGCACTTGAGATTGATTGGCATGGAATCACTAAGTACAACATAGAAAGATACCAAGCCTTATCTAAGAAACTAAAAATGATCATATCTTTGACAGTGAAATTGGAAAGTCTGAAGAATCCTCAAAGAATCACATTAATAAATGAGGAGCTACACTCCAAAAACCAAAAGAAAAGAAAAACACGTACACAGACATCGAAAGAGTAAAACGCATCCCAGTAATGTTTCGGATTGTCTTCTGGAATGGAATTCTACCGGTACCAGTACCGGAAAACTTAAGAGTACAGTTTTGGATTGTTAAAACTATATATAACATAAACCCAGGTGCAAAAAGGAAAAGGTCAATAAACCTAACAAGCCAAACATTCTAAGTTTTATACTATATTTACAAAAGTTATCCATTCAGTACAAACCATCAAAATGCAAAATAAGCATGATAAGCACCACAAAAATTTAAAAATTTGGACCCAAAGATTCCAAAGGCCATAAAATAGCAGTTGAGATGAAATAAGAAATAAAATTTTCAATAATCAAGTTAAAGTTACCTATATAAAACTAATAACTAAACATAACAGGCACATTTTTGAAACTTGAGACATCTTAGAGTGAGCAGAGAAGGATTTAGAGAGTTCTTTACCAAAGAGAATAGAGATAGAAGCAGAAGAGCAAAAGCGGCAAGCCAACGACTTATAAAGAAGAGTCATTCCCAAATAGAATATTGTATTCCTTTTGATACAACTATCTTTCGGAGGACTAAAATAGGAGGGAGAAGAAAATAGAGATCTTACTGCAGTGGTAGGTAGCCACTCATTCCGGGAATCTGATTTTTGGACAAAATTGGCCAGAGCAAGCTAGAGCCATCGTAACCTCTCAACAGTTTCTGATAAATTATTCATGCCCACAGAATTAGGATGACCCACTACCACCCTAGCTCTGGATTGCAATCCGTAACAGATATGAGAATGAATTCAATGGCACTCCGAAGAATGTGAATATGCACATCTATGCTAAAATAAAGCTGCCTAAAGAAATTCATGAGTAGGAAAGGCAACAGTTTGGGTACCCACCACTATTTCTTATCCCCTAAAAAGCACTCTTAGGACACGCCAAATCCAAAACCGGATCCACTCGATTCCCAATTTCAGTTACCAACCAATGCTTCACCTATTTTCCAGCAAAAAGCCAAATTTGCAACAAAATGACTAAAATCTTGGAATTGCTTTCTAGTGGGTCCCGCTCATTCAGATGTTATCGGCTCATGAGTTTGAAATCTTCTCAAAGCAAAATGCCTTATATAGACATAACTTCCAACTAATATCTTCAGCTTTTCCAAGGTTAGCATTCTCCAACCAATAGATGAAGGCAATGAAGAGAAAGTTGAACCCCTAATTTAAAACAGAATCCTTCTATAACTGTCTCAATATTCTATTAAAATTTCTAACTCAATCATCTAGACATCTATTAGCATTATCTTCAAATACACACTCATGCTATAATACCATTAAAACTACAAATCTTATTATGCATAAAATATTTATGTTACYAGAAGAAAAAGAAATGGTACAGCCATACACAAAAATAAAAATATATAATCTGATTTTGGGAACTCTCTACAAATAAACCCTAACCAATAACCCATTGTTTTTGTCATCAGATCTATAATCAGTTCCGAGATTCATCGATTTTGGCGAAAACCTAACCTGTGGCCACTGCCAAACCCCAGTCGCTCATAGAAAGTTCCTCCCAACTGACTCTCCAGCTTAACTACTCTGCTTGCMTAACCTGTCCCCAGATCGAAGTAGGAAGACTGGCAGAATTCAATTAAAAGATTCGTTTGAGGATGAAAGATGCGATTGTTGTCCCCAGCAATTCTCCCGGGGGGATTAGAGGAGAATCAGGCTGGTCGCAATTCAAAGATTAACGCAATGCAGGCGGTACAGCCGATCATACCACTACCATGGGCACCACTAACTTAATCTACGTGGCATGGCATTCAACATGATTAAAAACAAAATTAAAGAAGTTGCACCTGGAATTCAGAGAGTAGTTTGGTGGAATCGAAGATGCCTCAGCTCGAGAGCTATCCCTAGCTGATCCGCTAATTGCACTGTTGTTGACTGCACTAGTGCAGTTAGGAACATGATACCTTTGCATCTCTTCCGGCTGTTATCCGCATACTGCCTTCAGCATTTAACCTCAGCAAAAGGTACGCTGATCAAAACTGCAAAATATAGGACATTCAGGCTTAACAAGACTATAAAGAGACGTAGATTAGAACTAAGCATAGTAGACTGATTGCGAGTCAACACGAGAATACTATGTTTCTGAGCACATAATTGAGATTTACAGCCTTCCTTAGGAGTAACTATTGCTCATCTTTGTCGCTTGAAGAATAACTATTGTTTCATACAATGCTTTGTAACGTCTTGAATACTATGGGGTCAGATTTTCCACTTGCATTAATTTTTGGAAAGTGAGATATTGTAGCATACTTTTTCTATGCCAAAATAATGAACTTTCCATAAAACCAACAGAAGTCTATCGCTTATTACAAAGACATAGGCATGACATAAGAACATGAAAATTTTAGACACAGCATAGCTACAATAATGTCCAGAAAAATAAAACAGAACCTCTGTTTGCAACTAGTCAAGTCTGCAGAAGAAGATATGATGGACATCCCATGCTTTGGAGGAAACCAGGATACGGAAGCCACAGAAAAACATTGAAAGTGCTCTCATTTGTAAAGTACAGAAATGAAGCCACCATATCAAGCTAATTGGGGAGGTTAAATGTCATTAACAGATTACTTCGAAACAAGTATAGCTCAATGCCTCAATTCACGGGTAACAGCATCCTAACATTTACTGAACTGCAAAAGAATTGGACCTCCATATTCTTACATTTTTAGTCTCCCAACTAAAGGTTTACGAAACTCATCCAACTAGAGATTCAACAAGTTGTTTTCCGACAAGTTCCTGTTACAACTTCTCAAACCGTCTAGTGTAGACTTTGGGGTATGCTTTCTGTAAATAACCACTGTCCCACCCCAGAAGTAGCATTATTAAAGTCGACTTTCACTAAAATACAAATTAAATGCTACTGTTTCTTAATTACTAAATTTACACGTGCAGAAGTTAAAAGGTAACTAGGACATGCAGAAACTCTTAAATAAAGCATCATGCAGAACTCGCTGATAAGCACCTCAGTCTCTAAGTTCTACACCTAAAATTAACTCAAACAGACAGTTGAACTCAATCAAGCACAAATTAACTTCCTAACAATCAGAATAAATAGGGCATCCTGTGTACTTGGGTTACAATGGCACGATCATATCTTGCAACACCAATTAACCTTACCAAAAATGGGGTCCATACTTCTCCACCATGAACTTTCAAAATTAATCACATTCAAGATCCTGATAACCAAAAGGCAAGACTAACATTAATTACTCAAAAGAAATATTGGTCCAGGATAAATTTAACCAGAAAGGAACCCTAAGAAAACAGAAACAACATTTAACCAAGTCATATCAGCATACGACCTATCCAGAACCTCAATCCACTAAATTTCTCAGAATTCCAACTTCCACGTAATCCAAAATTAACTGAACTGACGAACTTAAAAGTAAACAATCGAAATAACTCCAACAGATGAAACAAATCAAAAAGTTTACTAAATTCATTTGATTTTGCACGTTTAAAGCATCTCTAAGCATACCTCAAAAAGAACATGAATACAAGAAACCCCTCAATGGAGTTCCAATTCTTAAGTTCAATGGAGTTATCCGTTGAATCGAATTATAAAGACCAGGGTTCAAGATGAGGTTTTTCAAAACTAGGGTTTTTACTATTTTCAAAAACGAAAAAACAAAGAGAGAGAGAGAGAGACAGATAGACAGAGAGAAGAACTGTAGAATGCGAGAAGAAGAGGAAAATTTTGGACTTGATATACAAATCAGACGCGATTGGAAGATTTAGGGATTGAAATAGAGAGCGAATCGTACAGGTGAAATTTTACGCCTGCGTACGTGAGTGTATGTATATGGTGATGTATACATATAGAGAGAGAGAGAGAGAAATAAACTTTAGAGAGAGAAGTAACGGAAGCTCCCTGGGAGGCTTTGACTCATTTGCTTTTGCTGATGATGGCGATGAGCGCTGTGGAAAAAAAAAAAAATAGTAAAAACTGATGAATGGAAAATCTAGCAGCAGTTTATTTTGGAGAAAATATACATACATTTGAGATTTACGTGAACAGAATTAGTGAATCAAACGGTGGACCGGGTTCGRATTAAGCCGGTTGGTTTTTTTCCAGGTAAAATGGTAAATTTTGTGGAGCTCGCACTGTCGCACACATGCACACACGCAGCTCTATGCGTCACGCTGAGCTTTTATATCAGTACTCTCGAGCCTGAGGGCCGCAATGGAGTAAGATTTTTCTTTTTCTTTTTCTTTTTCTTTTTCTTTTTCTTTTTCTTTTTCTTTTTCTTTTTCTTGACCAATTGGAGTAAGCAGCTTTGTTTAGTGGCGCTCGGATTTCTTCTTTGGGAAATTCGAACTAATTAAAATAGATACTCAAGGGCGTAATTGATTGGGTATACCAAGTTTTGGGAGTTCATCATCCCAWGTCTCATGTCTCTTTTAGCTTAAAAACGATTAGTTATCTTATCATAAAATTATATTACGTGTTAATTATTTTATTTTTTAAAATATATTATGAAAAAATAATTACGAATATCTTCTATTATTTAGAAATATAAGTTAAATAATATTAGAAATTCCTTAGTAGGAAATGTATAAGAAACTCTATCATCATTAGAGTTTTAAATTAAAGCTCAAGTTATAAGTTAAGCGATTTTTAAATTCTAAATTTTTTTGATATGAATGTACTATAAGCTTTATAGTCATTAAAGTTTTAATTTAAAATTCTAAGTTATAAAATCTTTTAGTATACTCCGTCGTTATTTATCTCTTCTACTGTACTATTATACTATTAATAGACTCTCTACCTCTATCATTATTAGACTCGATAGCTCGTACATACGCTTACATTAACTGTTCCCATCTATTAATGATATTGTGATATTTAAATTTATTATGGGAGTCATGATAGATTTATTATGAGCTGCTTCAAGTACGTGAAATTATATTATTTTAATAGACTCGCACATTTAATTAGGCTATAAAACGTACGAGAAAGGAAAAAAGTGACAATTTAATTCATTATTGATTGTTAATTAAGTTACCGATGGCATGTGTATTAATTAACTATCATCAATCCAATGGATTAATTTGTGCTTAATAGGCCTCGTGACCGTGGTACATAATTCGTTTTGTTTGAAATCTTTTCTGTTAAGTAACTGCCCTTTTATTGATGATTTTTAAATATAGTGAAATTTGCTGTTATTCCTAATATTTTTCTCTAATGGTAGTATGACTATCATTCAATTAATTTTTGAATCATGATTTATTTTATCCATTGTTTTTTTTTTCCTTTTAAACCTTGGTATCATATGACTGTAACTAATATAAGCATTTATAGCATATTGATGCGATCTTTTATTATAGGATGGATTTCTAAAATTTCATGCATACAAATAAAATATTTTGTTAGTGCTAATTTTATTTTTTCTTTTTTAAATAAATATGAAAAGAATAAATAAATTAATTAATTAATTTAATACATTATAATTTTTAAATAAAAATACACGAGTGGTTAAGAGATATAAAAATAGTCAATAAACTTTTTAAGATTAAAATACTTAACATAAAATTAATTACACAAATGACATATAATAAAATAACGGTACTTATAATCGACGAAGTAAGAATAAGCATATAACATGAGATTATTTTCAAGTTTAATTTTAATACCTGGAAAGGGAAAAAAATAAAGAACAAAGGGGAGTGAAAAATTATATGACACCTAAAAATAAGATGTCGTCTCTGCGTTAAGGTCTTTTTATTCTCTTCTCCTGTGATCGCACCATCAGTCCTTTTTCCTCCCCTTTTCTTTGGTTCTCTTCTCCTGTTAATCCACTTTCTTACCGTCCAACTCCCTTGAAAATTTAATCTCACAACTCAAACCAAGAGCTAATACATTCCTATTGAACTTTCGTCTTAACAGAAGCAGTGTTCCTGTTTTTCTTAATCATATCCTACTCACCGGACTTCTTATCGTCTGTTTTTGCTTTTGACTACTGAATCAACCTCGACATTGATTGTTCCCGCTGCCGTTGACGTTTCCAGATCGACGGTAAGTTTGACTGTTCTAGAGCAGTTTCTGCTGTTATGATTCGTTACTACATTGTGTAATTGTTTCATTGCTTGCTTCGTTTGTTTCTGTTAATTGTGCTCTCAGACTTTGCTTCTATAATTAACTCACATAGTCGCAAATTTCATTAGTATATATATTATGCATTCGAGGGTTTTTGTATTWCCAGTTGTAAAATTCCTTATTAAACGTAATGAACATTTGCCAGAATGTAATAAATCCTTAATGTATCTGGAAATTTGCTTTTCTTTCTCCCAACAGAATAATAACTTCTCATTGTGCGTATTTCTATATTTTGTTATCAGGAGGTCCGAGGATATATCTCAGTTCAATTACGTAAATTTACTAGGTGCAGAAAAGGAAATAAGTATCTYTTATGACAAGATGTTGTRCTTTGTTTAGGATCAGTTGAAAGTGTCCACTAGTCAGTTGGGATTCCCCTAATTTCTAAGGCATATAGAATAACCCTAAAGGTTTCATCATATCCACCATTTGTGTTTGGGTTCAAACAGTGATTAGTTTAATCTTGCTTTGGTGGACCTATGATGGTTTTCTGTCATGCCATTTTGAATAGAACTACGAACAAAATCCTCCTAAGGACAATTTCCTATTTGGCTCAAAACCATCTGCAATCATGGGGAAGGATCTTTTAGTATGCCACATTTTCTGATGATTCATGGTGTATCACTGTTCCTTAGTATGTCTTTCTGATAACTTTGTGTTTCCAGCACTGAATATTCGTGCTTCTGAGAAGTGACCAAAACTCGTGGTTTAGTGCACTACCAATGGCTTTGCAAACCAATAAGGACTATTAGGAGCCATTTTCGAAGGAGACTCAATGGAAATTTCAACTATATTCTGAATGTGGGACAAAAAATTTCAGAATAACATTCAGTTGTACATTGAACGAACAGTTTCATAGCTCAAAAGAGGAAATTTCATAGTCGGTACTTGTCTAGTTTTAACATTAAGAAAAATGAGTTTAAAACTTGTGTCCAAGAGAAACTACAACCTGATGGGAATTCYAAGTCATGGGAAGAGCATGCCAATGTCCATAAAGTCAAATCTGGTKAAAGCCAAGTAAATAGCAAACCAAACTAATACTTCTGTCCAATTAGATAGCGTTGGTTCCAGCCATAACCATTTTCATTCACAATTAGGCATGGCTCTGCAATACTGATTTACTCCATTGCATAACCCAATATTTTCTTCTTTATAGTAACAATAAGCTAATGATATCTGTGCCCTTGGTTTCATTGTCCAGGAAAGGTAAAAGTAACTTCGCASAAGAATCTATATAATTTCTTTAATAACTACTCTACAGGTAAACTGCAAGCTCGGGAAATACTCTAAAGTGCTCACATTGTAGGGTCTTCGTAGTAGACACACTACAATGACACATAACTGTCACAGTACAGTTCCTCTTCTTAAAGGCTTTTTTATTGAGACGATCTTACAAGCTCAGCAAAAGAACAGTCTAAATTTGCTGATTGAATCCTTCCCTCCCCCTCATCTTCCCCATCCTTCACATCCAAACATTTACCAAACATTTAGAAAAGAATTCAAATTTAAACAGGTTTAGTGGTCAAAGAATGTCCATCTCCTTCATTTTCTTTCCTTCAGGGGTTTTTGCAAGCAGATTATCRCAGCAAATCTCTCCATGTCGGAACATTCTTCCTTTTCCAGTTCAATATCTCCATCTAGTGAACATAATGCTTTAGATTTATAGTAATTGTATAAAAAGATGCCTATACTTTAACAKACCAAAAACTGGACTGGAAAAAGTTTCATGCAGTAAACTATCAGTATCATCAGCAGCTAAATCTTCTACAAAGGTGGAAAGATCAGAACCAGTGCTTGAACGCTTGTCACCCCTGCTAAATGTTTTCCGAATTCAAGTAAAAAGGTTGCTCTGTATTAGGCATGATAATGCATGAATAAGTTTGTCGCACTTTCTCCATAGCAGCGTTTGAGAAGAATTCGACAAAACCATATCCCTTATAGAAACCAGTTTGCTTGTTCCAGATTACCTTAATGGAAGCATAAATACTTTAGTTGATGAGTCATCAGCATATTGAAACAAATTCTTAACTTGGAAGGAACAGAAAGGTAATATTCGTAAATCTGGACTCATACAGGTTACGGAAAAAATGGCAACTACGTGAAACTATGATGTCCAAACCATGATGTTAGATTATCACTCAACCTCATTAGCGTGGATTGTCATTTCAGYCTTGCTAAGATCAACACTAGCAAAACAATACTCGGCAGCCGTTGAGATAGTCAAGTTTCTGAGGATTAGTCCATCATAATTTTCATCTAATACTTTATTGTATTTCCTACTTTAGTTGTTTAATATTCGATATAATTTATAGTAAATACTTCCAGGCCTTTTGTTCTAAATTTATCCCTGTCAACTATTATCAGCAAGTTTCACTTTCATGAATTATAATCAGCTAAATTTGCCTCTTTCCTTTCCTAGCTCTCTTTTTTACCATTTCAGTCTAATAAAGCTATCATCTTCTACTTCCAAAACTTGGAAATAGAGAGGTTGCCACACAAAAGGGGGCCTGAACCAGGAATAATCCCCTTTGAACCTCTTCCAGTGGGGCTCTTTCTTCTCCTCTAACTGACAAATGCCCCCTGCAGAGATAGTAAATCCAGTTCCTCATCTTCATTCCACCATCTCCTCCAAGTAGAGTTATTAAAAGGCCATTTTTTGTTGAGGATTTTTCATATATTATGATCATCAGGATTTTTAGTTCATCATGATAGCRTGTAATACTACATTCTGGCTGAATTGGGTCGAGAAATTTACTTATTTGAATCATCAATCATGTTTTTTAAAATTTTCACATTGTGCTATGAAATGGAATAAGCACTTGTGAACTAATTGAATTTATTGAAATAAACAATTATTTAGAAGCAAACAGTATTGAATCAAACTGCTGGGGCAATTTATCGTAGTCTTATGTATAAATAAGGAAAATTTCTGTGAGCTACTGCCCCTTGCATCTTCTGCCAGCTAATTAGGGTTCAGGTTATCTCTAGCATTTCTTTAGCTTTCACTTTGGATCCCAAATTCTGGAGTTTTGAACTGTTTAATGTCATGCTGTATCTTCCAGATTAAGTATTAGAGCCTAACCTGGCTTTTGGTAAACAATTTTTCATTTTTTTATTGGTAACATTTTTTTTGGGACTAGTGAAACAGTTTAACGATTTGTGTTACTGACTTAGGTAATAAATATGTTCGTGCCAGAGTTAGTTGCTATTGAATAAACTAGATGACCAGGAAGACATCTACACGTTCAATTGATAGATTCCCCGGCTAATAGAAGATCAATGACAGATGC
This sequence comes from Rhazya stricta, assembly GCA_001752375.1. NCBI lineage: Eukaryota > Viridiplantae > Streptophyta > Magnoliopsida > Gentianales > Apocynaceae > Rhazya > Rhazya stricta. The sequence continues at coordinate 5,599,298 of MEJB01000015.1, forward strand.
AGACTAAAGCAGGGTTTTTGTTTTATTGAACTTATTAAAAGCAAAGTTGTTGAAGATCATGCATTTTACAGCATTTTATTACTTGTTATTATGTGGCACTATATGCAATTATAACTTCAAGATATGATTTCTAGTTTTGCGCATTGCAGTTGCTTGAACTTCTCCATAGTGTGCTGCAGCTTAAGTTGTCGGCCCACTTTGAATTTGCTACTTTGTGAAAATTGTAAAGTTTTTAATTATTAGCCAAATTTCAAGAGGAGGATGCACACAACAAAAGCATCTTGTGCTGCAACTGTTGATAGTGAATATGTTCCTAGTTGCTAATTAAGTAGCAATAGAAGCATAGTTTTTTTTTTTTTTTTTCCCTCTCTTTGTGTGAAATTGACAATTTAAGTTCGTCAAATGGTGCGTTCATCCCTTCATCAATTCATGACCTATTTTTTTCTTTTTTGAATGAATTGTTCAGCTAGTAAAAAGAATAGCCATGGGTACGCAGGAGGCTTCCAAGAAAGCATCTGTACCTCAGCTGGTGAAGTTTGGGAAGGCATTCAAATTAGTAAGTCTTTTCCAAACTCACATACTGTGTCTCTGTTGAAAATGTACTTTGATACAGCACCGGTGCATCTTTACTGAACCTCTTGCATAAGTTCCTATCTTGGAGCTACTTCACATCCTAATTGGTGGAGTACTTTAACTAGTTAGGCCTCTATGAAACGCATCATGAGGCTGGTCAATTCCTAATATTTCCAATAAGCAATGTGGTAAACTGACTATTAACTTCAATTTTTCTGTTTATGAAGTCCTTTCTTCTTTGCTCTTCAAATCGTTATGTCCTCAATGTGCTTTGGAAAGGTATGAAGCTGATTTCATCATCAGTAACTCGTGTTTGTTGAGGAAATTTATAGAAGCCATCGGTGTATTGCTTATATGCAGGCTGAGCAATGGGTTGATAATATGAGTAAATTGGAGGATGATGATAAATCAACTAAAGTAAAATTAGAGGGTCGACCTCCTAGGTGAGTACATCAAGCACTACCTTGATTGAGACTTAATCTGAACATATATGAAGTCCTTGAGATCTTTGCAGGCTTGGTATTGGTGCAGCAGTTCCACGAGAAACCAAAGTTGTCCGCTCCAATGATCCAGTAGAAAGAAAATTACGGTCAAAATTGGATGTTGACAAAAGAAAAGTGGTCAAGAATGCTGAAGAATCTGCATTTTCTGCAAAAGATGGAAGTTCTCAAGACAGTGATGATGAGGAATTAGAAAGCAGAACCCAGGCATTTACAAGGAGGAGACCTGCAATGACATCATCTTTACCGGCAAACAAGAAGCAGAAATAACTTTATGTCCTCTAAAAAAGTGGATATTGTATGTATAATCATGATTTTCAGRTTCAACCTCCGATATGGTGGAGGGTTGTGGTTTTATAATTTTACCCACATAATTAAGAAGGTTAATTTTTGATGCACTAGAAGTTTGCTTATATGCTTACTTACTTTCCTTACTTGAAAGTCTTTATTCTGGCTAATTTTTTTGATTTTCTTGCCCATGTACGGTTGATAATAAGAGGCAATCTATACATGTGGCTTGCATATTATACTGTAAGAGTTCCCGAATCATGGGGTTGGTTTAACTAGCGTTTTGAATTTCAAATTGAGACGTAGGATTCTGAATCTTTTCAGAAATTTCAAAGAAAAACAAGTTTGGCTAAACAACACAAGATATATATCCCGGGCAATGCCTGGAGCTCTCAACTAGCATTTTGTAGAATTAGTTCTATCCGGCAAGATAAATAACCCAACTGCAAATAAACAACATGCTGCTAGTAAGCAGTAAGGCATTGTTTCATCCTTCTTCACTAGCATATTCATCTGCAAGTGCTCCTCCCAGAGGTGCTTTGATACAATGASATTTCATTACAATTGAAAAGACTTAGCACCTGCTCTGATATTATTGACATTTCATACCTGAGAAATCCATACTCAAAGATGACAGTTCGAGAAAGAAAGGTAGTCTAATGCACATAACTTTATTGATAAATCTTTTTCTCTTTTTCTTTTCCATAATGCTATTTTATCAGTATCAGTTACAACCTTCAGACAAAACTCACACAGATAGAAGAAGAATAAGCTGTGTCGGAAGAAAAGAATAAAATACAAAAAAGAAAATTTGCACACATAGATACAACACACTCAAAAACACCCTAAGCTCTACAAGCTCTGTACTAGTAAATGATCCTCATCTCCGTTGGGTTAGGTTCACCAAAAGACTAGTACTTGTTGCCGTCTCAAGTTAGATCTTGCTCTCTATTAAGATGTTCTGATCATCTTCTCAGAAAGGATCCTTTATTGCCACAGCTTACTCCAAGGAAAGCTCCCAAGTTAAAGCTAGTTGTACATACGGACACGTATCCATGAAGCTTGAGTGATATACTCCAAGATGAAAAGATGACCAGCTCCGAACCTTCAGCACACCAATAATCTATGCCAAGTGGAATCCTACACCAGAATGGTGATATATACCCATATATTACTCATCATTTCTCTTCCAGATAATTGAGAAAGTATCTGTGACTTCCTTGTCATCCAGACCTGACCTTTTACTGATTGAAATTAAGTTGGTTTTACTTTTACAAGTCAATGGAACTAATTTTCAATTTCACTTGAATCAGCTGGGAGCACAAGAAAATTGCTGTCCGTAATATCATAGATGAAGCTTGATATTGTATCTTCGACCAATGTTTCAAGAATGGCCTTTTCCGTCTCTTCACCAATGTGTTCAGTATCAGCTCGGAGGTCCATCCATGCTCTGGATTTTTCCATGTCCTTTCTGACAAGCTGATCTAGGGACTGAGGTGGTGGATGCTGGATGAGATGCCACTCAACTCCTTGCCATATCTCGAGGATAAGGTCCATTGACTTAGGAATTGGCCGCACGCTTTGCTTTCTGCATGACATCCCTATGAAGGACCCAAAATAGCGGTCACATACCTCCTCAAGAACTTCATTAGTACAGTCAAACAGTAGTTTTTGCTCAGTACGCGATCGGCTGGAGAACAACTCAACTTCATCATACAACACAGAATCCAGAATTGGGCACGAAGAAAGCCACCTTGACAGATATTCATCCCAGTTCAGGCCAGAACCCAGTAAGACTGCTTCGACATATTCAAATGCAGATTCCTCATCATGCAAAGAAGTTTGTATACAGATTCCACTGGAAGACCTCTGCTCTTCAAAATCAATTTGTCGCGGTTGAATTTCTAGTTCAACTGAGAGATTCAAAAAATAGCCAGGTTTCAGCACAAGACTAATTCTAGAAATGGAATAAATGAATCCGAAGTCATTAAGATCTAAACAAATGAGCCAACCTGGCCTAGATACGGTCCTTGCAGGACTGATGTCATCGTCAGCAAATAATGGATCAAGAACAGATACTGGACTAGGCCGCCCTGTTCTATCCATAGACTCCTCAGAATCTTCAACTTTCTTGGCGATTAAGGAGTGTGATGGTGATGCGGCTGGAGAAGATATCATTTGACTCTCTCCAAATGATTCCTGAAACAGACCAAGTGGAATGCAGGACTTTAAAATCAAACAAGAGAACATACGAGAGCAGCAACACAGGGCAGAAACTACTGATGTAGTCATTAGTCGTTCTACAGCATCCCATTATAAAATTCATTTTTCAGACACCATTAAGTAACACAAGAATTACCGTTTTCAGTGACTGTGTCAACCTATCTTCATCACATTCTTCAGCAGCATCTCCAATTTTGGCATCTGCTATACCAGCTGAGGCATTACTTGATTCAAAAGAAGCAAGAGGGATCTCATTGGCTTCCTGGTACCGAGTATTGGTGGTCMCTTCAATCTCTAAAGAACCTGTGCAGAAAGATACTGTTATATAGCATCAACAATTTGTAGAACGAACACAGTAACTCGCACTTACCTTAGAGCAAAGCATACCTTCAAAGATTATTACGTCACTCGCTGAAGGTGGGGTTTTTRCCACTAAATTTGCTCCATCATGATTGTGTGGAACACTTGTGCTTTCATTTGGAGATTCRATCTTTTCTTCACGATTATCGCAATGAAGGCACGATTGATTCTCAGGGTTTGGCTCTGCTGGACTTGAATGACTATCAAAGTTTTCTCCAACAAGCTGATGAGTGCTTTCGTTAACAGACTGAACAGTGCCCCTAGGAGATAATTTCACTGGGGTACTTGCAAAACTCTCCTCCCTGTCTGTGCGAGGGCTGCAGCTGGGAGAATATTTGTACTCAGAAAAAGAAAGAATTCTCCCTAGGGATTTTGGTAATTTCTGACTCATTAACTCTGCCTCYTCATTCCCAGTGCTAAGCATCTCCAGGAGATGTTTCTTGGCCTCAAGGTAGATGTTAGATACCCTCGGCTTCAAATAATTACTAGCTGTAGTTGCTTCAGTAGGATTTGGTTTGTCAATTGTTTCTCCCCTCTTCAAGCTCATAGAAGGTTTGGCAAATCTTTCTATATAGAAATGATTTCTGTTTGGAGAACACCACCCAACATTTTCTCCGCTGACCCCTTTATCATGGTCATGCCTTTTCTTATTCTGTGATTCAGATTTAAGGATGGCTCCATCAGGAGAGATGTCCTGCCTTTCCTTTCTGATAGCATGCTTTAACTTTCTTTTAATTTCAGTGAAAGAGAACTGACTTCTTTCACTATGGKTCTTGTTGCCTGCGGTACAATGAGATGGTGTAGAAGAACCAACATTAATCTCAGTATCAGGTTGTCGCAAAGTTGCTGGACCAGGTTTTAAAATGACAATTTTACTAGAGGACTGACTTTTGTCACTTTCTGTCAAGGGGAAATGTTCCTGAGATTTGCTCCTCCTCCTGAAAAACTTGCGTGGTTTTTGGTTGATGAGATCAGCTGATTTTGAATGAGCTAGCTTCTCTTCTAAGTTGGATATTGGCAATGGCTTGGTTTCTGGACCTTTCTCTAACTGAGTTTCTTCAAAACCTTTAATCTGTTTTACCAATAGAGAGTCAGGATCTTGTAGGAAATTTAACAGTAAGTCCTCATTTGAACTCACTTTATGCAAAACATCCATGAACTCTCTTGACAGCTGGACTTGCCCATCCTCTCTAGAATGCTTACTGTCGCATAAGCTGCGATCTACAAACACCTTAATTGCTGCAGTTAACTTTTCCTTGTCAACTGCATCAGCCTCATCTAACTGCATATCAGAAGAACTATCATTCTGCAAATGCTCAACAGAGCTAAAACTTTTCTGATGGATCTGGCAGAGCTCTCGGACTATAACGTCAAGATCACTATTATCCAATGTCTTTTCAATCTGAACCTCATCACAAGACTTTTCAAACTTCAAATCCTTTGCAGCATCCAAGTCACAGATGTGGAAATCATTAGATTTCTTGCTGGTTTTGTTTCTTCGCTTGRGGTGTTTTCTAGTATGGCTTCCAAACTCTAGATCAGAAATCTTTGGTCCGACTTCACAATCATTTATCTGCTTGTTTTGACTTTGATAAGTGATCATCTCTTCCTCCATGAGTTTCTTGACACTTGTTCTAGCAGGGCCAGTCAACAAGGTTCGATTTTCTTCACCATCCTGTTATTATCATTGGTTTTTGAAAAAAGTTAGTGATGCCAGATTTAATATGTATATCACTCATTACACAAGTCGTCAAATAAGGGTAAAATTTTCCAAAGAAAGTATGCAGCTTGGCTTGCCGTGGTTACGGTTAAGAGCTTCATTCTTATTWTAATTTAACATAAGAAAAGAATGGCTTGTCCATTCAGTGTAGATCATTCATTCTCCAACTCCTGGCTTCACTTTCTTAAGATCTTCCTTGGATAGAGGTCTGCCTTCCGTCTTCACTTTGCAGTTAAGGAAAAGGCTTTCCAAAGAGAAAGAGATTTTAATGTAGTTATTTAGAGTTTAAAGGGTATTGGCTTGGTCTTCATTCGATCCTACTCCCTCTACCTTAACCTTCTCATTCAAATTCTCCTTTTAGCAAAAGCAAAGTGTAGAGTCTGAGATTTTGGAAATTCAGTTCAACAAGAGAAAGGAGAAAATAGCAGTCACAACTTTTTGTAGGACAAAAGACTGTAAAAACAATAAAAGATGCCAGTACTTACTTCAGTATCTTGATACTCTACATTGGAATCTGGTCGTATCAACTTGGTATGTGGGAATTCAGCACCTGTAGATAATTAAGGTCAGAGGAATTGCATCATCTGTTTCTCAGAAAACAAATTGAAGAGTTTGACTTGCATAGGATTGTCATCCTGAAAAGAAGCTAACAGTTGCATTTAATACTGCTTCTGGATAGGCTACTTACCAATAGCTTGCAGGGTCCCCCTCCGTCTATCTGCAAGCAGCTTTCTAGTGGAACGACCATGGCGAAAATCGAATATATTGATCAATCCCCAGATGCAACCTGCTTGATCCTTTTCTTTCCGCAGTGGCCGTCTTTGTGATCTCTTTGCCATGACAGGCGGCAGTCCCTTGACTTTTGACTTTAATTTGTTTCCATGGAKATTTTCTTACTAGTTCGATCACATGACAACAAAAACAGAYTGAGATTAAGGATATAACACAAGTGCATTGAAATTTGCAAACAAAATGCTCAAACYGTGTGTGGCAAACMTTTTTGTCAGCCCATAGTCTTAAAAGATGGTATGCGGGGGACAAAATTTTAGGGGTTGAAAGCAATGGGGTAAAAGCTAGAAAATTAATGAACTTTATCTCTCATGTAGTTCTATGCAAAGGAAAGAGAAGGAAAATTTTTAGATCCTTGACTTAGCAATTCAAAAGTGAGCTAAGAAACAGAACTAAAGGACAAATGAACATCGGAATACAAATCTTGGCTGCTAGATTTCACAGAGATACTGAATCTAATATAAAATATCTTATGCTCAATTGGAGTACACATTGCATTGCCAATAGACATTCTTGGTAATCTTTAATGAAGGGCTGATCAGGTTTATGTACTCTGCATTTTCATTTCCAATAGTCTCTCCAAGAAATATTCTAACAATAAGACAGGCAAAAACGACTCCGGGTTTGGTACATTAACTCCGGGAGCCTAATCCGATGTTCCTTCCTTGATTTCTCGGGTCAAGAAAAATTATACCTACATTCCTCGCAAAGGTCTAGTTAGCGATACTCAACGGATAACTAAAATGTCGTCTGCATATTGATGACAAATCACAATAATGTCAGACATCAGAAAGGGAAAGATATCAGGCAAAGGACATAATCAGTGTTTTTCTGTGAGAGGTGGTAAATGCATAACTACGGAATCTTCCCTGGTAAATACTTCACACATAACAAAAAAGGAAAAATGAGGAGGCAGAGATTATTACCTGAATAAGAAGGCTCGTAAAATGAGCTGGATCAACAAAAATTAGCATGCAGCTAAGATTCAACTCGTTGGAAAATCAAAAGAATATCAATTTCAAATTCAAAGGCTTCCCGAGGTGGTAAAGCTTCTCTTCAGCCAGAAGACAAATTGTGCTTCGAGAACATCAATGAATTCTTCCCCTCACAYGAACATCCCGTTCAAAAAGTCCAAAATTTTGTAAATAGGCCCACTTATAGGATGCCTTGCGATCAAAGCAGAGAATCTGCTACTTTTTCCTCCACTTGATAATTCAAGAAATTTTCTTCGAGATCATTGTGATGGCCGCTTTAATCTGCTTCAGTTTTGAATTTCATCGCCAGAGATCGTATCACTCTTCAATGAAATCCAGGTCCAATGCCAAGAAATATCTATACCAAGATTGAGACTTCCGCACACAGTCTGGGTATGCAAAGCAATTTCAACACCAAATGAGCAAAATATCTTCTCCAGAAAAAAAATTCAGAACTACTTTGCTTAGAAGAGAATATCTAAATGTTCCCGATTATGAAAAGACGGCAGCCAAGCGATCAAATTCAATCTTTACAAGAATTGTAAGCATTCCACCACAACGCATGTCGGAAATCAAAACGGAATACGAAGACTGTAACTTTTATTGGAAACTAATGGAGTTTTCTTTCAGGGTATTTTTCTCTTTTCTATCTACACCGACCAAAAAGAAAGAATGACCAGGATGGCAATAACACCGACAGACGAAATAAAATGAAGAAAATGGGTGTGGGGGCAGCCATTAAAGACTGAGGGCGGAAGGGGAAGAAAGAGAAGAAGAAGAAGAGGAAAATGAGGAGAGGCTGGAAAGTGAAAGTGAGGGAAAACTCAAGAAATTCTGGTATTGGAGGAGAAAATGGTTTTATTGGAAGAGAAAGAAGAATACTTGGCAGAGAAGTGGGACCATAAACAAGAGCAAAGATGGAGCTTTCCAATGAAGAAAAGTAGTGTTGGGTTGTTCTCCCATTTCTTCTTCATCTTTTTGTTTGCAGCATTTCCACGTTCAACTATCATCAGTATCACCAGCCCACACCTGGCTTTCACCCTTTTTCTCCTCTCTCTCTCTCTCTCTCTCTCTCCCTCCCTTTCTGTTCTGATTCCTTTCAATTTTTCTTCTTCTTCTTTGCTTACATATCATAGTCAGACAAAAATGTATATGAGCATTGGATGCATACGCATCGAACAAGAAAGATGATGTGAGAGAAAGAGGGAGATAGGGGGGAGCGAGGGAGAGAGGCCTAGAGCGTTAAAGAATAGATTACACGTTTAGGCGAGTTGCGGAGTGCTTGTCAATTAAAGAGCATACGAGGGGTATATGTGGAAGGATACCCCGATAAGCGTCGAGGAAAAATGGAAAATTAATATGAATTAAGCCCCTGAACTTTGGCATACCTACAATTTCCTACCCCATGACTTCAATTTGTAACACTTATTGCTTCTCTAAGAAAATGGACCTATGAGTTGCATATAGCGAACCTCCCAAGTTATAAAAATAACTATACCAACCCAATCTTTATAGGCGATACCATTAAAAAGTTGTCTTCCATGCATTGATTTTGTATTCCTTTCCTTTCGTTTTTTCAAGTAGAATTATAAATATAAATAGTTCATAAAATCTAAATTTATATAAATATCTAGTCGTAAAATCTTGAGTTTTACGACTAATATTTGAAAGAAAAATATTAAACTAAAATATATTTATCACATAGTCTTTCTTTTCTATCTTCTATGGCTCTATAAGTGCGGTTATCAAATACAAAAAAAGTCCCATGAAGTCTTGAAAATATCAACTAATAATTAGAAGAAAATTATTACGTTACGATATCTTTCTCGTATATTTATTTCTTTTCGATCTTCGATCGTTCCATGAGAATGCTAAACATTAAAAAGTAATTTAGTTTGAATTTATGCACTAGAGACTGAAATAGTTTTTGAAGAATTGTGAATCTATAAAGTGTGGTGACCTTTTAGTATACACAAACAAGAATTAGACATCTGATTAACATTGTACATCATTTATCTTTGGTGATGAAGTGGAAGGTAGAGGGGGAATGGCTTTGCTGCTAAGCCGTGGTTATTAGAAGGTAGACAAGGAATGCTCCACATGGTCACAATCTAATAATCAACTAAAGAGAAKCCTTTTTGAATTTTATTTCTGGTCATGGAACACTTTGGACAGCTCACCATATCTTTATAAAATAATTCAAAATTGTTGATTAATTTTAAAAATTTAAATATTCAAAATGTCTAACATCATGAGTCGGGTTTAATTTCTATTAATATAGACTTTCTTTTCTCGTAATCAAAGGRGATATTCTCATCTCTTTGTAAGTGTAGTTATTTTAYAAGAACAGGTATAATAATTTATMTTTATAATTTTCATGAAAATTTATACTTGATGATACGACTAATTATAAAACTTGCTTCTTTGTGGTTTTTTATCCTAAAACACAAAAGGTACTCATATTTGGAAATTAAAAGAGACTAATAACTTAATTTGCAAAACACGTAAAATATAATTGGAATCTCCAACATCTTCAAAAGATCACCTAACGGCCGCCCGAAAGAAAGCTTCTTTGGGCTAATCTTTTTGTTAGAAGTGCCCGGTAAAGAAGGAATCATTTCAAATCATGGAAAGAAATAGTAAAATCCAAATGGATGTGATGATTATCTATTTAAGTGGGAATTTTGAATTCAAACATTTTGTTTTGTTGTTGCTTCTCTCTCAATCCACCAAAATAGACTTATTCAATTTGTTGTTTGGATTAACATTCATTCACCTTTGAGGGGCTCAATAGTAAACTCTCACAAAAATTATCACAATATTTTCTTATGATAAGTAATTAGAGAGAAATACTATTTAAAGGTTATTTTTGTAATTTAATAATATTTAGATTAAGTTGATTTCCGAATATTTCGAAATAAAAAAGGAATGAATCTCAACGTCAGTGACGGCGTTAAAGGTGGGAAAATAATGGTACTAGAAGGAGTACGTAGTTATGCTGGGTAACAACTTTGATTAATGAGTCCCCCCTGGGAACTCTATATATGTTTCTATATATGCAGCGTGTATGTATATTTGAATGGCAATTGTGCCCACCATGGGATTGGTCGTCCGAGTTAGATGCCCCATAAGAGACAAACACCTAATCTCCATAACTCTATTTCTTACGTCATTATGCAAATTATGAGCATCCTATCATTTTCTTCATCGATATCTTCAGGACTATCTACGATTATCCTATTAGATTTCCAAAAATGCCCTCTAATACTGCTTATAGAACTACATCTGTTGGTGTACTTAGTTTGTACAGATTGATGTCACGTAATACCCAAAAAGAAGGGATTATAAGAAAAAGAGACGCGGCAATAGCATAAAGGTAAAGCGAAAGATATACATGTATACAGAGTTATAATAAATGATTGAGAGAGTTTTATTCTTTTATGGAGTCCTCTTTATCTCCGTTTTAAAGTAATTTGAACTAAATATTGAGAATATTGAATGATTCAATTCAAAATGTACATTAGTGAATTAAAATATTTTAAATTTGAAATTAGATATTTTTAAATTCTCTTTTAAATTGATAAAAAGGAAAAAGAGAGAGAACGTCAATGTCAAAATAAGGCTACTACAGCATGGAATATGAAGAGCTGATTACGCACATGTATATATAAGGACATCTTGGTTGTCTTGAGATTACTTTTCATTTTCCTTTATATATCAACGATTCAAGATCTTAACATGCGCTTTCATTTACTGATCATCAAGGCCTCTTTTTCATACATGTGCCAGGGTGCATGGTAAGAGAGAGATAGAGAGAGTCTCTCTTCCAAGTTCCACATTGCCTTGCCCTAGAAGAGACTGAAAATAATTAAAGTTAAAGAAGGTGAAGTGATGTACGCAGAGGACCACAAAACAAGCTTTCATATGGTTAACCTCCATTCAAGTCTAACTCAATCATTCTGCACCAACTTTTTATCTCCACACACATGGTGGGCATTATCTATATTTATATACATTTACTGCCGCATATTCTCAGCTTGTCAAGAAAGCAAAAGAATTCAATGTCGAGGTTGTAACTACCCACAGCGATTTTAACTTCAAATGGCCAAAGACTTGTGTTATGTTAATGTCAAGTTCGTTCACCATCTACAATGAAATTGGTGCGACTTTAATTAATTTGGTGGAAGACATATATATGAGRTATCGGGAAAAACGCTACAGGATATCCATCGTTTTACCTGTTAATGTCATAGGGAATTATAGATTAGCAGATRAGGTCAAATTGAATTTAAAAGAAAATCATCTAATTATATAGCAAATAAAATAATGATTATTGCAAGGTCATGTTTGATGTTTATCAAGCAACCAGATCCAGCTTCGGATCCGTGGATTAAAAAGGTAGATAAGTTATGATTCTGAATTAATTTATTTGCAATAGGTAATTTTTTCTCAATATATTTACATATAGCAGTCTAATTTAATCCTGCCATTAAATAATGCAAATGTTCCCTATATATGAGTTACTGGTTTTATCTTTCCAACTTTAATAGAATTGAAAGATCAGATCACGAGTAAAGAATCAAAAGCTAGTTGGGAAAATAATGATAAAACTTGTGCAACAATCAAGCCCAAAAATAAGTAGACAACATATATCACATATTGGTGCTCAACTTTTTCGTAACTTTTGGCGGTTAGCGGGCTAATTTTCTCTTAGAAGGGTTTTGCATATCCTCATCTTGACGTCTTAATTTTTAGGGCATCGGATGCTTTTACTTTTTGACACTGGTACCTCAAAGCACTCTCCAAGCGATTCTCAATGTAGAAAAGACAATACCACAATCATAATATTTTACATTTCATTCATTAAAATAATGAAGATTAATAAGTGATGCAATCTTCTACAAAATGTACGAGATTTTATGAGTTGGAAACTTAAGAAGCATGAGGAATGATGAGTCATGGCGAAGTTATGCAAGAGCTGATATTGACTAGATCAACCGTCAWTGCCCCAACAACTGAAGCTGGGGAATACAGTTCCTGGATGAAAACTGACCGTCATATGTTGTCATAATCCACAGTCCTTGGATGTTTGGTGTAATCGGATGATCCAACCATTGCTTGTGACGAGCGTACTAGATTACTTCATCAAGAAGAGCTAGAGAAGTCAGGACTCTAGATCAAGGTCGAATAATCTTTCTAATAAAGTACGATTTGGTTAATCATTGAATTTTAGAAGCCTCAATAGTGTTTATGGCATGCAAAATTCTTGATATAAGACAAAATTGCTGTGACTTCAGAGGAATAAACAAGACAGTTTATGTGATGCAAAACAATGTGAATCATTAATATCCCAAATCACATAGAATAATGATCAGATTGGATTTGGAATAAACACGCTTTTTCTTTTATAAGAAAGAAGGATTTAAGAATAACCAAGACAACAAAGCGACAAATACATGGAAAGTAGTAATCTAATGGTCTCACAAATGGTCTTCCAACTAACTTCTAATTTTCAGGTCTGTCGGCAAAATTCCTTGTTAATGTCACTCATATTTCGCATATGTTAACCAATTGTTCCCAATAAAATCCATTGTCTATAGATATAGCAGCTGTCATCAAGAGGACTTATAACCCGAAGTATTCTGATGATGACAACATTTTTAGAGTTTCATCTGCCTAAACAAATGCCTGTATTTTCCAATCCGTCCAACATGCCGAGTCTTTTTGGCTCCACCGAAGTTGACAAAGTTATTAATCGCCAATAACAACTGCTACTACAGAAATAAGCCGAATATTATTAATGTGAGGSAATTCCAATAATACATTGGTTAACAAATAATAAAGATGGAGATTTCCAAATTATGGTCTGGTAGTACCAAGATSAAGAACTCAAGCCACGGTAGCACCAATAGACACTAGCTCTTGGGGCTGTCTGATCACTAATTTATGGTCACCTTTGCTACTTGCTTACTTATTGCACGTACTTGAACTTACCTCAACATAAGACTGCATACTGATATTTTCAAAATTCCTCAGGAAGAAAAAAGTAGCAGTTTAGGCTCTACCACTGGCTACAAGCTAAAGCAGGTCTTATTGGCTTGAGATTGCAATAATTATCTGCCTGGGCTGTGTTTTTTGGTTCATGCACAAGACACCCAATGGACATAGTAGCGCAAAGTTACCACACAGATCACTGAACAATAGAATGTTGTTAGCTCTACGCATAAAGATATCTAAATGTGAAAAATATTCATAAGTCCAAATTTCTAAAAGTTATTGGCACTTTTTTTAATGTGATTGTTTGATTACTCTGGAACGGACTTGGTACCGTCCATTGTACATTATGTCATTTGAGATGTCTCTTTCTGCCTGTAAAAGGTTCAAATAGGAGTTCTCTGTCTATCTATTCATCTGTCTTTGAAAATTTTTGCAACTCAGTTTACTTCATATGCTGAGTAGAATCAACCATTAATTCCGAGTATAATTTCAATCTCATCAACATGTTCCTTGTCTGTCTGTCTCTTGCAACTGTGCAACTCAATTCACTTCATATGCAGAGTAGAATCACATATTTTTTTWAGTATAATTTCAAACTCATCAGCAAGTTTGCTATAGACACAGAGAAAGGGTAACAGACTTTCTCAGTAKTATTTATAGACTTTGCCACAGAGTATTAAGACTACTGAGATGTGAATAGACAAATTACCATTAATCCAAGATAATAGGGTTACAGTGCTTTCTCTTTTGCCTTCTTGCTTTCCTCAGAATACGTTCAGACTCTTGCTTTGCGTCCTCTATTGAATAAAATCCTAGATCGTTCCAAAATTCAGAAATGTTCAGAGCAATACACCAYTAACCCTGCTAGCTTTTGTCCGAAAAGAGACTGATCAAATTATGGAATGGAAAGAAGTTTTAGTAAATCAACTTGGTATAAATTTAGCAATCATAGTTTTATACAGAAAATAATTCAAATATATATTGTGGCTTCAGATGTTTCTCAACATATGCATGCAGGGTGGACAAAAGATATTTTAGTGTTTAAGCAGAAGGATATGAGGACACCATAAAGGATGGTCTTATCTTGTTTCAGCATAATTACCTCTTTCTTTTTCTTCAAACAAACTGAAAAAACCACCATCAATATCCTCATCTGAATCAACAATAACTTTCAATTCCCTATCCTGCATCAATAAGCACGACTTTTGTCAGTTACAATATTCTTTTTCCTGTTCACTGTTGGAACTCTTTACTGTGTTTTTATCATTTATACAGCRTGATAGCATATCAAATATCAAGCATTGACCTTCAACGGTGATCTCACACTGTTTGCTGAAATTTCGACAAGCAGGCTAATTATAGATCACAACAGATGAATCAGAAGATATATCAAAGCACACAGCTTAATAAAAGKACTAGGAGAAAACTAAATTAAACCAACCAGTTGGATGGGTGAGACTCTTTTCTTGTTAGATTTCTTCAAATCATGATTTTTATCTTTGGAAGTAGCACATTTGTGCTRAACAGTTTTCCAGCCTCCCGTCTCGATCTTTTGGACCAAAGTTGTATATTGACCTTTGGAAGGCAGTGGCATGCTGGAATAAACACAAAAGGGACTAGTTTATAGTATCAGCCATGACCAACCTGAAGGTAACAATGAGGATGATAAKGCAGAAAAGAAAGTACAGAAAATAACTCATGCTACGCAAAACAGAGTTGGTCTTCCAATGTATGCAAAGGTCTAAAAATCAAACAGCTACACATGGTAATGAGCWATCATATGAAAGCAACTACTAGAATCCAGATTGTGTATCCCTTTCAGCTTCTTGGAGGAAATGGGCGGAGTTTATTCTTAACAAGGCAAGGTTTTCAATTAGAATTAAATGGTTTTCTGTAAGAGCACTGACATATTTGCTAGGGTCATAATGATGCTTCATATTTGTCTTACCAAGAAATTGATGAGATAAGCTTAATGTGCATATTACCAATTTAATCAGATAACCATAAGAARAACTGAAGAGGATCTAAGAAGGAAGGAGAAGCAATAGTTTATTATGGTGAACCATCTTCTAAGACCACTGGAAACTTGGACAGCAGCAAGAAATTGTTTATTATGTCCGTCAACTATTTCATCATTCACTAAAGAAGAGAAAAGATACATATACTTTCTTTTCTTCAATTAACCGCCCACCCAAAGCATGAGAATCCAGTAAGCATCCTCCAAAAACATCATTGTCCCAATACCTGAATTTTTATATCATTGCAGCATGGAAGGGTTGTGTGTAAATTTGGGAAAGCAAGATACCAAGAGAGACTGCACAAAGATACCTGTTCAGCGATTGCATTTCCTGTGAAGTGGCATGACGATTAATACCCTACAGATGTTGCAATCACATAAGGCATCAGGTAAACATTCTTCTGGTGTTCAAACCTATACATAAAAGTTTACTTTCTTTTTCTTGGGAAGAACAATTACTTTAGGTAGATGAACTACAGGAGTTGCACAGTTTTGGTTAACCTTTAGGCTGCAGGCCATTCCCTGCAAGTTATTAACATAACAATTAGCAACAAACAGCCGTCTGATTCATAATCCTCCACATATTGATGTCGGTATATCAGAATATTTCCATCATTTGCATTTCCATATTCAAGATAAACATGCCTTTATTTCTCTGGTGAAAGACTTTATGAGGTCGATTTGTAATTTGAGTATGCAAGTTTCAACTTTTTCAGGAAGAGCTGAAAGCTTTGAGGATATTTCTCTTGAACTTTCTTGAAACATATTCTGCTTGAATTGATCAGATAAAGCTTTCAGTGCCCGCTCGAAACACTCTTTGATATCTTCCAGTCCCTTGTTCTGGTTATCACATTTTTCTAGGATTAGAAAAATCAACATCCAAGAGATWTAGGCACTTCAATTGATGAGTACTAAGGACTGGCAGACATATTTGTACCATTAACTGAAGCGAGTCATCATGAGTTATTATCTTCWYCCGCATGCTTTCTACTGTAAAGGAAATGGGAAAAAATTATGACATTCTAATCACTGCAAGGTGTATTGGGAAACATTTCAAAGAGAGCTGGTATAATAKGCAACAAATACATTGTTCATGATATATTAAGTCAGAGCTCTGACCAATGGATCATTCCAGTGACTTAGCAACAAGTTCTATAATCCCAGTCAGTAATACATCTCACAAGCATAAATTTGTTGAATAAATGTTCTACTACTTTTGATTGGGTTTTGCTTTAATTGCAGCAGAGAGATGAAGTATTAGAAAGCCATTCAAATCCACCAGTGATTTATAACTTCACATAAAACCTAGAAACCTTGGATGCTGTGCCAAGAGATTCTCAATACTTACTCTCCATTGCTACWTCTTTTGTTCCTTTGTTAGCTTGCATGATGTCACTTTGAATAGAATCCAAGATCATTCCAAACCTACTTAAAGAAGTTTCCATCATTCCAATCCTATGTTCAAGTTCTTCACTGATCTGGCCTGCTCATGGAAAATTAAAGTTAAAAACATAAGACAATGCAAGCCTTTATATGCACGGAAACCTATTGATGTCATTGCATTTCAGGGCTTTAGGCTATTAAATTCAGATAACAATTTAAAATCCTCAGAGGAACTCAAGATTCTTTAGGATAAATCTATCATATTAATTAGGAGCGAAACATGTCTCTGTTTAGGTAACAGCTTTAAACTTACACTTATATTCGGGAAGAGACCACTTGCGCATTAAATTGGTCYTGTTGGATCTTGAGACATGCATTTGACTCTCTTCTCTTGGYTAATTTGTTGGAGGCAAGCACGAAGCTTTCCTTGCTGAACTCTCTCTTTCTTGAGAACCTATCCTCTACAATCATTTAGTGGTTCGATAATCAAATTCTTGTTCCATCCGAAGTCAAGAAAACCAAGACCCTGAAGAAGTCTAACCATATGACATCAAACTCCCTCTGTTTTTCTCATTTATTTTGTTATGAAGGTGGAGAACATCGTCTTAGCTCTATATAGCATGTGATTTTCCATAAGAAATAACATTACTCATAGTTGCTAAACAATCTAACACAATACAACTTATTACATTTTTCAGGCTTTAATACAATCGAACAAGATCAGTCTCACAACTGTTGGAAATATATCAGGCATAACATTCTTTTGTAAAATTTCTTCCCAATAATAGTGGTAGATGTACAAGTAGATCTTTATATGTAGTCTCAAAGACTGTCAGCTACTTGCTGTATTACAGTCCAAAATCTAAACTAGCCAAAGAAATTTCAATTTCAATTTTAAAACAGAAATAGAATAAAAACAATTGCAACAAATCACTCCTGTTTTATTTGGTGCAGCTGGAGCAATTCAGTTTTTGTAGCTTTTTTGTGAAGAAAATACCAGTGCACTCACTGATGCTTAACAAAATAAATGGACCGTTGCTTTCTTGACCAGTTGGACCAATTTGGATTCAATTGCATTTAATTTCCACGGACAGCAAACAACTTCCATATGCATTTTATCACCTCCTAAGATTCTAGACAAATTACATCTAACCTTTCTGCTTTCATTAGCAATTCTAAACTTTGGTTACAAAAAGGTACATAAAGAGCATTAGCAATTCGTCTACATTTCCAAGTCACTGTGCCATCTCTACACATTATCTCTCAATTGCAAGTTGACTATCTTATTATTGTTATTCCACACAATTACAATCTATTTAAGAATTAACTTAAGCATAAACTAGAGGCAAKTGGGCAGAGTCTGAGTAAAAAGATCAYACACGTTCAATCTACTTCATTAATCTGGTAGTGCCCCAAATTTACTCGCATTTGTAGACAAATTTCTTGTATTTTTAATATCTAGACCTCTTTTTTTTTTTTTTTTTTTTTGGGTGGGGAGAGAGAGAGAGAGAGAGATTTCACTTGGTCGTTAGTGATAACATCGTCAAAAGAGTTCTGAGAGAGCTGAGAGAAGAGTCCATGTTGAGATGGAGTTCCTTGCGAAAACGACTGTTGCGATTGCTGTGATCGAAGCTGCGACCCTTGACATTTTCCGAATATTGAAGACTCGGCTCCTGTRGCTGCTGTATTCGGTCTCCTTACCACATTATCACACACAAAACTCTCAGCATCAAAATTCAGAAAATACACATTACAGYTAGATGCAAAAGCATGAAACATATATCTGTGAAACCATGTTAGAGCATACGCATCACAATGCTTAATTTGAGCTCATGCATGAACTTTGCATSATTATYGTTACAYATAAATAACAACAAACCGAAAGGATAAGAAGATGCTCAGAGTAATGGCTGTGCAAAAGCATTTACGAATTTTGAAACACGACACAAAAAGACATGTACAATGCAAAGTGATGTTAAAATTGAACCTCGAATGAGGAGGAAGAACAGAAATGGAGCTAAGATCAGAGGCTTTGTTGATTTTGAGCTTCATTTGTGGATAAATCCGAGGAATGAGACTTCAACTTCCACCGAGACAATAAGCGAGCGACTGAAACCAACTGGATCAAATTAAGAAATCAAAGCACCGGGGGAAGAAAATTATTTCAGAGATTCTGAAGAAGATGGAGTTCAGTGATCAACTAGACAACAGCACTGAGCACTTTTATACCGGGAGTTTGGGCGCGCCTGGTCCAGATTCGGGATCTGAGATCATTGGGTGTGGGCTGAGAGTAGAAAATGAGAATTTCCATAACCTGTGATTACAAGTTGCTCCAGTAATTGTCTTTTGCCCTTCTCGAATCCTTACCKGTCTCAAAATGAGTGTACTCTGACACCCATTGGGCTTCAACTTGAAAAAGCCCAGTTCGTCTGAAATTAATTTCTCCTACTCATTTATTTTCGGTAAATTACACTTTTGTCCCAAATCTCAATTTGTATGGTCTGAAATCGTTATTTATTTTTTTGKTGTTTTTATTASGGACGATACAATAATTTTCCAAGTCATTGAGGTAATATTGAGCACTCTTTTTGAACTTCGAACCTCTTGATYGGGACTTCATTATTTACTATTAAAGTAATATCTTATTGATGACCGAATYARTTATACATTTTATTTATTACTTAAATTATAAGTAATTTATGATTTTAAAAAATTTAAAAAATACATATAGGCCCGTTGGTTTTTACTACTAACACTATCTCCCTTTTTTTAAGGATCACATTACTTGACCAACCTGAATTTAACAACTTCTCAATGGTTGAAAACTTGTATTTGAATTTCATTGAAGAAAATAATTGTATTTAAGGAAAACCAAACACACTGAAAATTATTATAGAATCAAAGCAAAATTATGAAAATACTAGCAAAACCTGCCACCTACTAATTGGACTGACAAAATATTGAGAGAGAACTTCTTGTATGTTGCATAAATGCATAGAATGTACCATGATAACTAGTTTACTGAACATCTATAGCAGGAGTGCAATTGTTTGAATAACTCCATGACGAGAAACTTTTTTTTTTTTTATGAAATTAAATTGGATGAAATCTTTCTTCCTACTAAGAAACATACATGAATTTTAGCAATTCATATTTTATAATTTTTTAAAAATTTTTAACCAAAAAACATATGAGAATTCATAGAAATATATAAAAATATATTAGTTTTATGTATTTGTAAGTATCTAAATAAATTAATGTAAAATTTTAAATCATTATGTTTAAAGTCTAAATTTAATTTAGAAATAAAAATAATATTTAAAGTCTTAATTATTATTTATCACGATAAATTATAAGAAATTAGAAAAAAACTTAATTATGAAGAAAGTTATTACAATTGAATTGACCAAATAGGATTCGCTTTCAATCCGAATCTTCCTTGAAATCTGCATAAAAAGAATATGCTTCAATTACCTTCATCATCGGGAACTTAGTTCACTAGTGTTATTGGTCATCCAATCAATTTAATGGACACACTAAAAAACTCCGTCCACATCTAGAATTCTGTACAATGATATCCTTCAAAGCAGTAGATGACTGTGTTTCATTAATGTCATTCGTTGCTTGTGGATAGAATAACAGAGTACATTTTTTTTTTTGGTTCTGTTTTATGAGATTAAAAAAATAAATAAAAGTGAAGGGAGATCRGAAAAGTTCTGAAATTTCATTGAATAAAAGTTTTAAAATACTAATCCTCGCAGTTGATATTAATGCAAAATTTTGTATTTGATCTTTATTAGTCGTGCTATCATATCAGAAGAATTTTAAATCAGATCTTCTTACGAGGAGAATTAGACTTTAATTCAAATTAATCTCATTAATATAAAAATATTAAATATGAAGTAATAAAAATTAAATTTATTTTTTCAAAATGGTTAAACTAAAGAAAATGATGCTTTTCATACATTTTTTAAACTTTCAAAGACGGCATTTCAATTTCAATAGAAGGGGAATTTGTCCTTTGTTGATGTACTCTTTACTGCTTAAAAGTGGTCAGCTTCCGATAGACATGAAGATGCTTAGTTAGGAAGGAAACCCGACCCAACTTGTACCCAGAAGTACAGAAATTACTTCTAGAAGGAACCAGAATTACACCCGTAGAAAGAAAATGAAGACTATCAGTCGAATCTCTTGGCATTCCATGGTTGAAAAGTCGAATAGCTTGATAATAAACAAGAAAAATAACAAGAGATTGAAGGAGGAAGATGAAAGAGTACGGATTCATAAAATGCCCACATTAAGGGGAGTTGACAATGAGGACCTCAAAGTGCAGATAATATTATATTATTCTAAAATTAGTAATTAATAAATTTAATATGTTTAATTGAAAATAACTATTGTATTTATATCTTTCTTAAAGAAAAAAAAAAAAAAAAAGAAGAGAGCGGCTATAGATTCGTCCATTTCATCCCTTCTCTAATTTCTCTCTCTACACTCTTTTTTATCTCCCTCCTCTCTAGCATTTTGGAGAATTTTCACACTGAAATATCCATTCGATCCAAATGGCATATCATTTGAAATAAATTTCTGTTGTATTAATTTTTTTAATAATATATCATTTGAAATAAATTTCTATTGAATTATTATTATTTTTTTAAGAAAGTCTGAGTTGGGTCTCGCAATAAGGGAAATCAAACAAAATCCATATAAGAGCTCAAAATAAATGGGTTATTAAATGTAATAATTATATATTATGCGTAAGGATATAAAATTTTTATTGTATCCTYATATATAAATCAAAATTCTTTCATAATTACCTTATTCTTTTTTTTTTCTTTTTAGACATTTTTCTCTTGAGTCATACACTCTAATTCAAAATTTTGAATCTTGATTTATAATTTTTTCGCTAAATCTCTCCGATTAAATATTAATATTCATTCTAATGTATCTAAATATGTATTTTGTTTTGAAAACGATTAARTGAAACAAAAGAAATATATTTTTTTTGGTCTGGAAGGGGTTGCTGCCTAGCACATGTAGGGACTCCCGGGGTAGTCCACTCACGCCCTCGACTCGCCAGGCGGGACTCCTTTGGGGTTTGACCAGTATTTTTTTTTTTGGCTTTTAATTATATTACTTGCTTTTCTAATTTAAATTTATAATCTCATTTTTAATACTTTGATTTAATTCTTAATTATTTTATATAATTT
The DNA here is from genome assembly GCA_001752375.1 of Rhazya stricta. Taxonomy (NCBI): domain Eukaryota; kingdom Viridiplantae; phylum Streptophyta; class Magnoliopsida; order Gentianales; family Apocynaceae; genus Rhazya; species Rhazya stricta. The sequence goes on from MEJB01000015.1 coordinate 5,621,332, forward strand.
GTACTATTGTTGAGTTTAATTTTCATTTCGTTATATTTTTTTAAAATTTATTTATCCTATATTGCATACTTTATAGTTATATTTGTTAATTAATGCACATGTTTATATTATTTTTAATTTATATTATGTTTATATTATCTCTTTCTTCTTCATGTAAAATGTTATACATTTTGGTTAATTTTGCAGTGYACTTCAGTTATGGATCCACCGTTGACCCCGATTTCACCGTTCCACCTAAATATCATCTTGTTTGAGGTAAATTTTATTTACAATTTAAGCAAAAAATCAAATATGTTATTACTTCATTTTATTTTTTAAAAAATTATTATTAATTCATTTTGATATTTATGTTTTGTTATTAATTTATTATATGTATTATTAATTCATTTTTAATTTTTATTAGTATGTTATGTTTTATTGTTAATTATTTAATATTTTTACTAATTCATTTTGAATTTTCGTTAAAATGTTATGTTTTATCATTAAGTGTTAAATGAGTTATTAATTTATTTCTTTTATTGTCTACAAGACATTATGTTTATTATTAATTGTTAAATGTGTTTTTTAATTAATTTTGTACATTCACTAGTATGTTCTTAGTTGTTGTTATTTTGTCTTAGGATGATTATGCAGATTTTTCACGAGAGGGAGAAGTAGTTTGACCTGATTTCAATCATTATTTTGTTACTGATCAAAATTTTTAAGAARCACATTGAGTTACTTAGATGGAACAAATAAATGACAATCCATTAAACATTTTGACAATTACCAGTGGTTCGGTGAAGGGGTATATGCAAAGGAATTACAGCGTTTGGGTGTTGTGAGCATTTCGATTCGTATGGAGAAAATAAACTAGAAAGAGTAAAACAAAGGGGTCGTATGACGAGGACAAGAAAATGTGACTTTCCTTTCATGGTGAACATATGGACGGTGTATGGAGTTTAGAGGTTCGAAGTAATTGTCACAAGCATGATTTAGGAGTTTATCTGTGAGGTCARCCGTTAGCCTCAAAGCTTACAGAAGAGCAGAAGAACACCGTAACCCATCTTACTAAATGTCACGTAAAACAAAAGAATATTATGAAATATTTGAAGGAGATTGATCCAAAAGATTGTGGCAGGGATCAAGAATATTTACAATGAGCAGAGTAAGATTCGGATGGAAGAAATAGAAGGCCGCTAAGTGCTACAAGAGTTATTGTTTAGTTTGAGGGGTAGTCACTATCACTATTGGCACAAAAATATGAGAGGACCACGATGTTGAGTAATGCACTATTTGCACATTGGAGTTTTGTTGATCATTGACTGCACATAAAGGCAAACATATATAAGATGCCATGTTTGGAATTTGTTGGTGTATTCCCTAKCAGAAATAACTTTGCAGTTATTTTTAGATTTCTTAGGAATGAGAAGGAAGATAGTTATGTTGGGCCCTTTACTGTATCCGTGAGTTGTTCTACCCTGATCATCTACCTTRGAGATTGTGCCCAATAGAGAATTGGTCCTTCTGAATGCTCTTGAGTGAYTATTTTCGACAGTCCCATATTTACTTTGTAGACGTCATATATCAAAGAAGGTGGAGGAAATTGCTACAAAATTTSGGGGAATAAGAAGATTGAGACTTCATTTTCGTAAGGTATCGAAGAAATTTATAGATTCTCCTACTTTTGATGGATACCTTCATTGTCTCTAGGACATGCAGAGGAGTTGGAGTAAATTCCCGCATTTGTTAGCATATGTGAAGGCTACGTGACTGACTCCATATGTTCAGCAATTTGTTTATGTTTGGACAGACAATATTTTTTGTTCGTGGAATGCCACCTCAAATCGTACTGAGAGTGTCTATGCAGTTTTGAAATATTTGTGACAATCTTCACTTAGGTCTATCAATCAAGCTTTGTGACCAAACTCACGCTCGGCCCGCATAAAAATTTCATGGCTCAAGCTCACGCTCGGCCAACTGCGGCTCATATATAGTAAACTCACGCTCGCCCGTTTGCTTATGTGAGCTTGGGCTCAACGTCGTTTGATTTTTTTAAGTTATTGATATTATTTCGTTACAAATTCAACATATTTATGTGCAAATGAATAATAATGAGGTTCTCTTTTATTTATAAGTACAAAAATGCAAATAAATAAGGAAAAAATTCAAAGAAAGGAACAAAAGGTTAAACACTAACAAGTCACAACCACACTGATACTATCACTTTTAGGATTTATTTATTTTGCATTTATGACTTAAGACTTGTTATTTAGATTTTGTCTTTTTGCAGATTCTTTTTGCTTTTGACTTTAAACTTTTAAGAGTTTTTCTTAAAATATTTATATATATGTTGGGCTGAGCTTTGGATGAGCTACCTTAAACCCGAGCTCAGCCCAAACTCATTTTGGGCTCATATATTAGGCCCAAGCTCTGCTTATCCCCAAAAGTTCGAGCCTGTCYAAACTTMTTAACAGGCCTATKTTCAGCTGATAGTTTTGACATGATTTGAAAAAAGATCGATACTTCGATCAACAGGTGATTATTTTGAAGTATAATAATTGTTTTTAAACTTATTTTTTGATTAAACTTGTTGGAGTGTCAATGTGCTAACTTTTTGATAACTTAACAAGTCACTGCCATCAAAAGAGATCTTGAGCAATCCTGACTTGGAGATCTCCACGTGGCAAAACATAATAGGTTTGAAAATTTTAATACAACTTATTTTTTATTATCTAATTTACTAGTTGATACATACTATTTTTCTAAATATTTTATTTTCTTATATTAGGCTTTTCACTAATTTGTCTGATATAACACAACTGTCTTGGAGCTTTTGTGTAGTCAGTGGGATTGGATGTCACGGACCTGGGGAGATCCCAAGAGGTGTGAGTGTTTATTAGGAGGACATACGGATCATCACGCATGCATGAGATGTATATTACATCACAGACTGGACGAGTTGATGGAAATTTATTATTTTTGYAAGAAATTAGATTTGAAGGTTGATGATTTGATCGAGGTAAACTGTGTTGGTGTATTTGACGGCGCAGATTGAATGGAAACGATGAGTGGATATATGGATGAATTCAAGCTATACCTTGGGAGGTTAGACACAAGTTTTTGGAGAATATAAGGCGAGTTATGAGAATGAAAGAGAGTGATCTCCAGGACCCTCCATCTAGCAGCCCAGGGGTCGACCAAACTTGTATARGAAGAAGCATGAGAAATCTAGGTGAAAACATACAAATAAGATGTACAGAAAAAAAGGGAAGGAAGTTAGGACTTCGAGTAGCGGTAGATCATCTAGTGGCCGTGGTTGAGGTCAGTCTTCATCTTCTGGAAGGAGCTCTACCAATCCCACTCCTATACACRGATATTCATATTAGGATCATATTCCTGTAGTTATTTATCCGTATGTCGAGCAATTTATCATATGTAACCGGATAAGAACTACGATTATAAGGTAGTCTCACACTTTGTATACCAATTCGAGATTGTGCCTGTCGTGCGCAAAGATATAAAAGCTTCGATATCTTTGAACCCATATCCTTTTCTAACTTACTCCCTTCCCCCTTACGCTACCAAAAGTTACAAATTAGGATTGTAAGCTCATTGCAAAGACTAAATGGCAAGAGAAAATAAGGCGCGATATAAGTGGGAATAGCTGGTAGGATACACTTTACTTTTTCCAATTTCAATTTTAATCTTCTAAAAATTTAGGTAAGATGATTTTAAAAAGTTATTCTAGATTTAATTTCCAAATTATTCTTACTTCTTAATTTTTTAAAAAATAAGAATCTCATACTAATTTCTAAATGAGTTTCTTTTTAAAAATATTTCTTTTTTTACAATTTAAAGAATTTATTTTATATCCGAACCATTAGGAATTCATGAATATAGAATATCTACAGAAGAATTGAGCTGAACAATACTCCCTTCTCGAAGAGTTCCTACTTTCATYAGTTATTACCKAACCGAATATTCGCTGAACTYCWCTTTATTTACTCATTTATGTTTCTGGTTTCARTGAGCCTCCTGCAAATTCTTAGAAACAAAGAATGTACGACTGCAAGAACTCCCGAAAWCAMYCTGACGACCAACTCTTAATTTCTTGGAGTTTGTCGGGAGCATTAACTAATAGGACATCAAGGCATTGACTAATGATAGAATACTAGTATTTTTTGTAGTTTYAAGCAATAATAAAATGAACATATAGATTAAGACTAGTAACCTCTTTTCTGAGTAAGCATAGGTTGTGTAAGCATTTCTMCGTACCTTCCATCAATTTCATCGCATCTGGAAAATCCAACTCAATTCTTCGCAAAATCAAGGGCTTCACTCAAACCTTTCCTAAATGCATGGTGGTACATATAGCTTCAGATAAGTAACCCCTTTTTTTGAGTYATCATAGGTTCTCTAGGCATTCTTCCTAGCTTTTATCAATTTCATCGCATCATATTTCCTGGAAAATCCAACTCAGTTCTTTGCAAATTAAGGGCTTTACTCAAACTTTTCCTAAATGGATGGTGGTATACTTTTATGTTTTGGGAGTTAAAGAAAAAAAAGTGTTTTGTGAAGGGGAAAAGAGCAAGAAAAAGGACAGAATTTGATTTTATGTTCTATAAATGGCTTTGGCATCTACAAGAGAAACTCCACAGCCTATGGATAGAATATACCCCAAGAGGGTTCTAAGCAGGTTAAATAGTAGCAGTGAGATTYTGGAAGAGCCGACTCCAATGAGAACCTCTTCAACTCCAACGCCATCTGCGCCACCGTCGCCTGTTGTGACAACTTCTGATGAAGCAATATATGTTGCGTTGGGGAAAGAAGCTAAAGAAGCTGAGTTGACTCTGAGTTGGGCATTGCATAACTGTGGAGGAAGGAAAATTATCATTCTTCATGTTCACCAACCAGCCCAGAAAATTCCTATAAGTAATACTACCATTTACCTTCATCTTTTAGGAAAATCCGGGAATTCTTCTTGAGRTTTTGGGTTTATTTTCTAGCAAGTGCTTGATTAAACTTGASGTTTTCGTAGGTTAGTTATATTTCATGTTCCGCTTGAAATTGCACACTGCTTTATTTTCCTTGGTTGGTGTTTGGACGACTTTATTGTCATTCAATTGTTTTCCTGTGAAATATGGATAAAACGAATATCGTGCGGATTTTTGTTTCAGTCTAGGCATTATGGTTATTTTTTTATTTTTTATTTTTTCTGCTTTCATAGTTCTGAGAAGGATCATTGTGTTATTCTTGTTTCGAGGCAAAGGTAATCTCAGTATAATCAATAACTTCTATTTCCCTTTGCCTGCCCCCAGATTGAAGAGACAAAAGGAGTGCAACTTTAACTCCTCTTTCTTGTTGCAGCTTGCAAGAAGAATTAAGTTGGAGGAATTCATGATAAACCTTTTTTATTTTCATCTGAGTTCCAAATGTAGCCAGAAAGGGGAGGGGAAGATTTTATACGAACGTCTATGGAGAAAACCATAAAAAAGAGGATGAAAAAGGGAAATCTCTGATTTATTTGTATCTCTCCTATAGGAGAAATCTTTTCCTCCCTTTGTAATGGGAGTTCTTGGTTGCCTCAATTGTTCTTTTACTCAACTGATTATAKATAAGAATAATCTTAATTTTTGTTAGAGTTTTACTTGTATGTGTAGCTCCTTTGATTAGATGCAACTTCATATTGGAACTCGTTATTGTATATCTCTGACTGCTTAGGTAAAATGGTAATATTTGAGAAAATACCTATCTATTTGCAGAGAGTATTTCTTGTCTGATCTCTATTTACAATTTTCTGAAGMAAGCTCTGTCCTTTATTTGTTATCTTAGCTGGACTTAATTTCTCTGAGGGCACTGAGGCAAAATGACTAAATATTTTTCATGCACTGAGGAAATATGGATGACTTATCTGGATGGTTCTTGTCCAGCAGCTATCCTTCAATTCCCTTGAAAAGAAGTTCCAAATATAAAAAGAAAAAGACAATAGAAATAAGAATCTTTCTATCRGTTGCTTGTCTGGCTCATTTTTCTTCATGACTTATTAAATGTTGGTGATCAGAACAGTATGATTAAGGCTTTTGTTGGCTTGAATTGAGAAAGAGTTTGAAATTCCAGTCTCTCTTTCTTTTTTTCTGGGGGTGGGGGGTGTGGAATCATCCATTTCTATCACAGCTTTGTTTGTTTTTCTGAAATCATTTAATATCTTATTCCGTTCTGTAGTGGGTGCAAATATACCAATCAGTCGACTGGAGGAATATCAAGTTAAAGCATATCACGAAGATGAAAGGCAAAAAATGCATAAGACTTTGGACAAGTACATTTCGACCTGCAAAAGAGCTGGGGTATATTTTCTTGTTGTCTACATCTTCATGTTATAGGCATGAACTATGTTTCTCCTCCTCACATGATTATATGTTATATAACATTTTTAGTTTTTTTCCAAGTTCCACTTAAACTTATAGAAGAACTTCAGGTTAAGTTTTCTGCATAATAGCCAATTATAGTGCTCATACCTTTGTCACTCGTTTTAAGGTGCGAGCAGAGAAACTATATGTTGAGATGGATTCGATTGAGAAGGGCATTCTGGAACTAATATCCCTGCATGGTATCAAGAAGCTTGTCATGGGAGCTGCYGCAAGAAACCAATATTCCAAGTAAAAAGCTTAACTTCATTTTTCCATTTTCAGAAAGTGATGGTCTCAATTTATTCCCCTTGGAAAAGTATTTTCATCTACTTCATATGCCTAAGGCACCATTATTTCTCATTAAAACTTGTTTCAGTTGAAATGCTAAGAACACTTTAAACCTCAAAAAGGTTGGAGAAAAATTTATGTCTAAGAGTGTTTTGAACATAGCTTTACTCCTTGAGAGACAACTTATAAACTTGCCATGTGTCTAATCTGAAATAGATTTGGTGCCTGGGAAGAATAATTACCGTCGCTCTCTTCACCAGGGATTAGCCAAATAAGTATAAAAGGAATTAAAAAACATATAGATCAACTAGGTGACATTTTCGTGAAAATCATGCACCCATTCGAGAAACCGAATCTGTTATTTCTTAACTGGAGAGTCCAATCAGTTTTCTCAAGGCAGATGTTCTTCTGCTTCAGTTGRGAGAATTGTGATTTTGCTTTCAATGATTGTTGTCAGGATTCTGTATTTGGTTGAAATCCAATAACCAMATTTAGTTGCTACATCTTTAATTGAAGACACAAGCAATATTTTATCCTTCTGATATGACATGATTCACTATTACTGGGAGTCTGGTAATCTAACCAGTGGATATATTTTTTCTGATATTCTATTGCAATGCTTCTAATATTGTGTAAGGCATGTTTACCTGATAAATTTATATACAGTAAGTATGCCTGAGGTTTGCATAAATATGCAGGAAAATGGTGGAGCCCAAGTCTAAGAAAGCCATTTATGTGCGCTTGCAAGCACCTGTTTTCTGTCACATTTGGTTTATATGCAAGGGCCACCTGATTCATACAAGGTATGTTTTCAGATGCTTGTTCTCCCTTGTGTATTTTACTGATGCTTTCYCATGGGTGATGAATGAGGGAGTAGAACATACCTGTTGTAGGAAGAACTCCTGAGATTCTTCCAAATGGATGGAAATAGTACAGAAAAGTTCCGAAATTCTGAATGTTGGTGATGCTTTGCCTAGTGATGGATTTTTGATATCTTTTAGTTTCTACTGCATGACCCATAATTCTGTTATTAATCTCTGCAGGGAAAGCATCTCAAATGGCATCGGTGTGGATATTTCATCTCTGGTTCTTCCAGCATGTCCCAGCTCTGACACTGGACCATCTTATCCATTAAGATCCAGATCTGTTAAGGAGGTGCAGAATGATGATAGACAGTCGAGAAGCTCAGTTCCAGATTATCGTAGAATACATTCTGACAGTTTTGGGGCTAAGTTTACTAGAATTTCTCCTAGAAACAGCACTGGATGTGTTACACCTAATAGCAGGTTGAGCGTCGAATGGAGCACTGATGGATGGGACTGGATATCAGGGAGAAGTCCCTCGGGGGGTTCGCATATTTCTTCTTGTTCATCTGGTGAAATAGTTGATGCTTCAGCTTCAGACTCCACTACTAAGACGGAGAGGAGTGGAAATGAGTTAGGGGTACTTGAACTGCAACTTTGCAATGAGGACGATTCTGATAAATCACCTTCATCTAGAGTCGTCGTAAGTAAACAGTATTAACCTGTTAAAAAGCTGTTGATGTGTGTGTACAGTGTGCAGCTGGCATTGTTTGACACTGAGAAACTGAGTTTAGAATTAAATCCTCCATGCATTTTTACTAATTTTTGTACTCTCCTCAAAGTACCCTTTTTTATTTCACAGAGTAGTTTCTCTTTTTCTAAAATTCTTGAATCTGTGTTGTATGGTAATTTTGAAGCAATTATGATTTTTGCAGGACAGTGCCATGCATGATGAACTCTATGACAGACTCCAGCAATATGTGGAGGAGGCAGAAAATTCCAGGCGAGAAGCYTATGAAGAATCGATCAGGCGTAGGAAAGCTGAAAAGGATGCTATTGAGGCTAGGCGGAGGGTAAACTTTTAAATGCTGTGCCCTTTCTTTTTGAAAGAATCYCCACCGAGTGAATATCGGMACAAACCAAGATTAATAAACAAACAAATAACTCCCGCTTTTGACAAATGACCTGTAAGCAAATCCTAAAGAATGGAAGTCTAATTCTACTCTGACCTTATTTATTCAAGTATCCTTAGTAGGCATTATAAACATTAGAGTTAGGAATTATATCCAGTCGGAACTGAATGGTTTTAAAGTTAATAATGTTGGTTTTTCCCATTCTCCCTTGTTGTGTACTCTCCTGAACATAAACTTTAGAAACACTGTCTATTTTTGCTTCAAGTTCAGTCCTTGGTTTTCATTTCTTTTGTCAAAGTTTCTCATAGCATGAGGATTGGTCATTTCATATGGTACTTTGGGAACTGGAAGTGGTGCTCATGTCATGTAAGTGTATTTACAGGTTAAAGCATCAGAAACTATGTACTCGGAGGAATTCAGACAGAGGAAAGAGATTGAAGAATCTCTGGCAAGAGCCAAGGAGGAAGCTGAGAAGATGAAATTGCAGTTAGATGAGATCAAGGAAAACTTTCGAATTGCTCTTGAACAGAAGTCCTCTTTGGAGTGTCAAATTGAGACTTCTGATAAGATGATAGAGGAGTTGGAACAGAAACTGTTCTCTGCTGTTGAACTTTTGCAAAAATATAAGAAGGAAAGAGATGAGTTACAAGTGGAGCGGGACAATGCTCTGCTTGAAGCTGAGGAGCTTAGGATAAACCAAGCTGAGGGGGCCTCAAGTTCATCGTTTTCTGAATATTCCTTCCCAGAAATTGAAGAAGCAACTCGCCATTTTGACCCAGCATTGAAGATTGGGGAAGGGGGTTATGGAAGTATCTATAGAGGTATCCTACGCCACACTCGAGTGGCTATAAAGATGTTGCACCCACATAGCTTGCAAGGGCCCCTGGAATTTCAGCAGGAGGTTAGATGATAACTTAACTTCTTCTTTACGTTAGATGGATTAGATTCTTTAGCAAACTAATACTGCTTAAGATTGATCACCTCTGGAAGATTGACATGATATTTTGATGGTTATCTACATTTGAAGTTATTATTTTCATTAGCCTAGAGAAATATCTAAATAAACTTTGGTGTTGAAGTCATGAATTTCTCACCTTGGCAAATTTCGGAGTTCTAGATTCACAGTAGAATGCCATTATTCACGAAAGATGTTTTGTGCTAGTAACTAGAGATGGACTGAATCTTATGAACCTTTCAGAGTGGTACTCTGTTATTTCAAACTGTTATTTCAAATTATCTGTTACACTATAGTATTCTGGTGGCTGCAACAGACAATGGAGAAATGGCTAATCCTGTATGGTTTCTTGATCTTTGTTAGGTGAATATTTTGAGCAAATTAAGGCATCCAAACCTTGTCACGCTTATAGGCGCTTGCCCAGAAGCTTGGGCTCTCATTTATGAGTATCTACCAAATGGAAGCCTTGAGGATCGGCTTAGCTGCAAGGATAATTCACCTCCCTTATCATGGCAAACTCGAATTCGTATRGCTGCAGAGCTCTGTTCCGTTCTTATCTTCTTGCATTCTTATAGCCCTCAAGGCATTGTACATGGTGATCTCAAACCTGCAAATATTCTACTTGATGCTAATTATGTGAGCAAGCTCAGTGACTTTGGAATCTGTCGTGTCCTCTCTGAAGATGAATTTTCAGAGAATAATACTACACTTTGCTGCAAAACTGACCCAAAAGGCACCTTTGCTTACATGGATCCTGAATTTCTTGCAACTGGGGAGCTTACTTCAAAGTCAGATGTCTATTCATTTGGCATAATCTTAATGAGGTTATTGACTGGGAAATGTGCACTGGGGATAACAAAGGAAGTCCAATATGCATTGAGCAAAGGAAATTTGAAAGATGTCTTGGATCCCACAGCTGGGGACTGGCCATTTGTACAAGCAAAGCAGTTGGCTCACTTGGCAGTCAATTGTTGTGAAATGAGCCGAAAGAACCGTCCTGAACTTGCTTCAGAAGTATGGAGAGTACTTGAACCAATGCGGGCGTCTTCTGGAGCTTCCTATTCTCGACTGAATTCCGAGGAGCAATCCTATACTCCTTCCTACTTCATTTGCCCCATCTTTCAGGTAGGCAATTGTTTATTTTGTTCTTTAAGATCCACTTACATGGTTAAGATTGTTTATTTTGTTCTTAAGATCCACTTACATGGSTTTTATCGTAAGACCAACTGTTGGTGAAGTCTTTCTGRGGCTGGTTGATGATATTTAAGCTCTGCTTGGAACTTGTAGGAAATCATGCAAGATCCAGTTGTTGCAGCTGACGGGTTCACGTATGAAGCAGAGGCATTAAAAGGATGGTTGGAGGCTGGTCACGATACCTCGCCCATGACAAACCTCAAGCTTGCACATTGCGATCTTGTACCCAACCATGCCCTGCGTTCTGCAATTCAAGAATGGTTGCAGCAGCCCTGAACAGCTGCTGATAACCTCATTAATTTGTCTATAGAACATCATTYCATGTTTCTGCTTTTCTTAATTCTTTTGCACCTTTGGACATACAAACATGTAAAGATAAGTTCAAGAATGTACATGTTACACATTGTTCCATACCTTTCAGAATATTTGATGCAATCTTGGTTACCGAGTATTTTGTAGGTCGAATTTCAAAAGGGATTGACGTTAAACTCTGGATTTTGGCTCATGAAGTCAMGAGAAGTCGACATGTTCCTAGAACCCAAGTTTTGTYCATTCCSTTSGATCTCACGGAAGTTGGAAGGCGGAACGACTRTAAACCGCGTTTCTTTGAATCAAAAGTCGTCGAGACTCTTTCAGTTGGAGTTATAACCACTGAGAGGGTTAGCGTATCTAGCTTAAAAATTGGAGAAGCACTCTACTTCAATTCTTGAAATTCAATTTATTATTGTATAATTGAAACTTCTGATACCGTAATTTGACTAAATAATTTTAGTTTGTTGAGTACGAGAATGTTTCATTAGGACTGTTGCCTTTGTGTCCTAATAACATATTTATTATTAGCCCAGAAAGAAAAGAAACAAACCAACGCCAGATTTGAAAGAGTCAGRGGCCCTAGCGTTTTATAAAGGTKGATATTTTTTAGTTAATTTTCCTTTACGCTTTCTATTATACATTTTTTAATATTAATTGAAGTGCATATATTTTTATATTTTTCAATAACTTTTTTTTATATTTTTAGAAATTAAACTATATATATATCGGATTCAAATTGATATATCAGAACAATATAGTAGAATAGTCTATTAAAGATTTCGAAGCTGGTTTATATAGAGATTTGTGGTTTATTTGCCTTTTTTTTTTCCCCCTAATAATCCATCTTTCCTTCAATTATCTCTCAAATTATAGTCATGATGAAGTGTCATAGTTATTTTAAGTTTAGCAGTTTTAGATGACGTATGAAACGATCAAATTATTTGTAACAATTAGATAATAATTTTTATTATTTGTTTTCACTCACACTTTATAAACTGATGCGCCTCATTTTTTGCAGTATTAGTGTCACAAATATATGATTTTGGCTTTCAAAAAATGATAAATAAATGCATGTCTAATTATTTATTTATAATTCTAGTTTATCAACCAAATTGTGCCAATCTCCTAGAAAATCCTCGTGATTCATCYTGAGATTTTGGTAAAAATTTATTACGATAAATTGAAATTAAAATTTTAACGACATTACTTTAATTTCGAAATTGCAAAAATAAGGACAATTTTATCACTCGGATTGTTTGTGAAGGAGGTTAACACACTTTGATTTGTCAAGTAGGGGAATCCWATGTTTATAAATTCCTTCTATAAAAAAACTATCGAAAACCTTTATAATTCAAGTTTTAAGAAATTTGATATCTTTAGACAAGATCTTGAACTTTAATTTTATTAATAGAGCGTTCAAAAGAGTTTTATTCCTTCATTAATCCTACATGAGTCAATCTATAACAATTAGAATTAGAACTAAATATTTTAAATAACGAGTGATTAAAACTAATCATCAACCATTCTCTTGTAAATGAACTATATCAAAGGGTAGAGAAAAGCTATTAATTTCACCTCTTTGGTATATAATAGTATCTATATATCCACATATGATTCAGTTAGGCAGTGAAACCCTACAGAGTCATGATTAGACTTTTTGGTTTTTTTATTTTTTTTTTGCCAAGAAAAAAGGGGAAACTGGAAAAAGAAGAAGCAAAGTCTACTACTTACTTGCTTGACTTGAATTTGAAGTCAACTTTTGTTCAAGAATATTTCTACTAAAGAAACGTGTCTTCACTATCTCCGTAATGCGGAGTACCAGCTCTTCACCTCTATAAATTAGTAGGTCTTTCTTGCTCCTTTTGCTCATGCATACAATAATTTCTATCATTGGACCAACAAGAASCTATCTAGATATGGCCTATTCAAGATTTTCCTCATTGCTAATTTCATGCCTTCTTATCTGCGGTGCGTTCACAGCCCAAGCACAGGATCAGAATAATAGAACGAACATAATAGACTCTTGCTGGCGTTCCAACGGTAACTGGGCTTCCAATCGGCAAGCTTTAGCTGATTGTGCAGTAGGCTTCGGCAGAAATGCACTAGGAGGCAAAAATGGCAGTATATACGTTGTTACGGATCCCTCTGACGAACCCTCAAACCCCAAGCGCGGCACTCTACGTTTTGGCGTAATCCAGAGCTACCCTCTTTGGATTACCTTTGCCCGGGACATGGTGATTACTTTGAAAAGCAGGCTATCAGTGAGCAGTGACAAAACTATTGATGGAAGAGGGGCCAAAGTTGAGATTGCCGATGGACCATGCATACAGGTACACCGTGTTAGCCATGTTGTTATACATGGAATTAGTCTCCGTGGTTGTAAAGCCGAGAGGTTTGGCCTAGGAGATGGGATAACCATATTTGGATCTTCTGACGTATGGATTGATCATTGCTCTCTCTCCAATTGCTTTGATGGCCTTATTGATGTTATTCATGGTTCGACTGATATTACCATCTCCAACAATTACTTCGCTAACCAAGACAAAGTAAGCGCAAATTAGATCAGTAATTCAAGAAGGCTATATGCCGTTTTTCATATGCATGAACGCATATATATATATATATATTAAGAGTTTTGCCATTGATGATTAGGTGATGTTGCTTGGAAACAATGATCTTAATGACAAGGACAAGAACATGAAGGTCACTGTTGCATTCAATTACTTTGGCCCTGGTTTAGTTCAGAGGATGCCGAGGTGAGAATTCAACTTAGGTGACATGAATATGTGGTAACTAAACATCCCTTATCCTAATTTGCTTTTCCATGGAAATTTTACTAAAAATCTACGAGTAAATTACAGAATTAGGCGCGGCTATGTTCATGTGGCGAACAACAGATATGACAAATGGGAAAGTTATGCTATTGGTGGTAGTGGGAATCCCACCATCTTTAGCGAAGGAAATTATTATACAGCTTCGGAGAGCTCACTTGCSAAAGAGGTATATTTCTGGCACAAAAAGACGTGATAAAGTTTTGCCTCTTATTTAGTAACCATTAGTCAGATATTATCTCTTCACCATATGATCTTGTTGCAGCGAATGAACCCATTGTTTTCTGGTCTTTCTAACTCAGCATAGGCCAAAACAAATCTAGGGTTCATTCGGGATGAGAATGAACCATGCTGAACAGTGTTCCTCGAAAACATATGGATTGCAGGTTACGAAGAGGCACGAGGGCGAGGAATGGGAGAGTTGGACGTGGAAATCTTCTCGTGATGTGTTTAAAAATGGAGCTTTCTTCGTTGAATCTGGATCAGGAAGCTATCTTCCCAAGTATTCTCCATCTCAGGCGTTTACTGTTGCACACGGAAACGCAGTTCTCGCTTTAACCTCTAGCGCAGGACCCTTCGAAACGATCTAAGTGAAGTTTCAGGATTAGTATTAGGAATGTAAACTAGCACAGTTCAAGTCTAGACCCTCCGATCTTGGTATGTTAAATAACGCAGGACCCTTATATGTAGCTTAAACTAATATGCTTCATAGCCAAATTTCTTTTTTTTTTTTTTTTMMTTGTTTTAAAAATCAAAAGAGGAAAATATATTAATCAGCAGGCATGTCCAAAAGAACAGCTGCAGCAACATCTTTGGGCACAGACATCCCTAGAAACAATTCACTCTCAACAGAACAACCTCCAAGAGCTAACAAACTAATGAGCTGGTCGATGAGATTCTCTATGTGTATGCTAGATTCCTAGACACCCCAACGCCTTCAATTTTTTGTGTTATATGTTGAACTAAATCCCCCAAAGGTGCCTACTCCAAGAGCATTTTATCAACAGCAACCTTACAATTCGATTTGAAAATGTTGATTATTACATCTTTTAGTGAGTAATTTTATAAGATTAAGAATTACCTAATGAATATAAATATATAACAACACAATAAAGATGATAGAGACATGATTTAACATGATTRGATATAAATGTCTATATTCGTGAGATCACATCCAGGCGTCAACACAAATCCACTAAATCAAATAATGTTCTACGAACTTATACATCAACTATTCATAGTAAAGTAAAAACTCCATTTTATTATATCGAATCTTGTAGTCGTTGAATTGATTTCATGAGCTTTCTTTAACTTCAATTGGCGAAACTTCATTCCGTCAGTGTCTCTCAGAAAATCTATTCTTCATAAACTATGGTTCAATGAACGGATAATTAAATATCATATTTTGTATTATAAATTAATGTAACTTTTTTGATATTATGATATTCAATGATATTATATGAATGAATTCAAAATTCAAATATTCCCATGAAAATCAAAACTTATGTACTTACAATCTCCCCTTTTAAGTTTTCATATGAACACGCAAACATAAATTCCTTAATAATCCTATAAGAAACTTATTTATCTACAAAGTTCAATAAACAGCAAAATATCCTCCATAAGTCATCAAAATTATGAACCAAGAATCAGTAACGATATAATCCATAAACCCATCATCATTACAATAAACATTTAACAATAACCAGTATTCAAAAATAGATGTTACTTCTTTAATGAGAAGTTACTTCTCTTAACGTAAACATCTACTAACTATAGCAAGCAAACTATCCAAAACATATCCAATAACATCAACCAATTATCCATATCCAGCAAAATATATTCAGTAATATCAACTAAGTATCAATATCCAGCAAAATATATTCAGTAACATCAACCAAGTATCCATGTCCAACAAAACATATCCATTACCATTACTCCCCCTTTTTGGTGCAAATGAATAACCAAAAAAAATAAAAATAAAAATGAAACTCGAAAACCAAAATCAAAATCAAAATCAAGTGTATATTCTCCCTTTTTGTGATCATATGAAAATAAAAAATAATAATAATCAGTCAAGTGTCATAAACTATGGTAATTACTAGAACCAACTAACGATTTGCTAGTAACTTGAATATCCACCAAAATATATAAATATGTATTACTCCCCTTTGTGTATACATGAAATACCAAAATAAATTATGGTTGCAGGATAATTAGCGATTGGCCACCTGGAGACTCAATCTCAACCGGCTCAGATGCCGGAGTCTCATCCCCCTGCGATGATGCCTGAGACTCCTTCTCAAACAAATGAGAAACTAAAAACATAAGACTCCAAAAATACTCCAAACGCAAAGTCGTATTTCTATCCAATCGCTAGCCTATATATGTTAGGAAAAATTCGGAGGATTTTCTTCAAGCTCAACATAGTGGAAGTGTGGAACCTCATTTCGTAGATTTTTCTAGACGTCCATTAAAATGTTAATCCAGTATACCTTAATATTTTTTACTCATAAACCTTRAGAATAAATTGTAAAAACATCACAACAACAAAAAATAGAAAGGAGAGAAAATAAAAAGAATTTCCAAAGAAACCACACATAAATCACAAGAAATTTAGAAACAAAGAAGGAAAATAGAGATAATTTCAAATATTCTAACCACACTTAAACTTTAACCCTAGATAAAAAAAAAATCCACGAAGAATATTCACTTAACGAGATCAAATTATATAGAAGATAAATCAATGATGAAGCAAATCATTTATGATTAACAAGAATAAAAKATGAACCAGAGAATGCAATTTCAAAATGTGGTGATCAACAAAGAAGTTAATAAGGTTGATTAACGATAAGAAACATATTGMAACAAGGAGTCTAAGATAGTCATGAATACTTATCAGAAACCAACTACCAACTACAAGCAAGATAGATGTGTGTAAGTGTCATCAAGGGGATGCTTATTTTATTATTCAACCCCTTCTCTCAAAATATTATGAAGCACCAACAACAAAAGACATGAAATATGGTCTCATACATTCTAAAATGCTATTTCTGTGATCAAGAAATTAGCGCAACACGACTACAAATCACTCATAAATATCCAAACTGTGACTTTCACTCATATATTAAAGTYGCATTTTCCATGGTAGAGCAGTCATAGAATAGGGGTCACTACACCAAAACTACTTACTCAAGATGGCTTTCATTCATCAATTGGTGGTAGCCTTCCAGTGGAGGTCTTGACAGAAAGTGTTATGGAAACTAAAAAGTACAAAAAAACTACAAGACATCCTATACATAATATAAATCTTATGTAAGAGAGCACAAAGCAAACTCAGTTCATTGTGGTCACACACAACTGAAAATGCAACACACTAGAAATAAATTTTGAACTAGAAATAAGAAAAATGAAACACTTGATCACATGATTATCCTCAATATGGTAAATAAACTCCATCAAACTTCCTTAAATCCAGAAAGCTTTGAGTGAAATTTATATTTTCATSACCACCYAGAGAAATTTTACAAATTCATTTCATTTTAACCATTTCTTTTCCTCTAGATGAAGTATATGCAAATTTTGATTCATTAAACATCCTATGCACATAYAAACGCAGCTTAAAATACTTTGGCCTGATATGTCCCTTTCTACCACAAAAATGACAAGTAGGAATAAAATTGAGTATCTTATAAGTTTCTATTCATTACTGGAACTTTTGTGGCCACATCAGGTTCTGTGTGTTCACTTTGGAAGTCAATTCTAAGTTTATCACCTACTGATTTTTTCATGTGTAAGGCTTGCTCAAGCTTTGTGATACTTATCTGAAATTTACTCAAGATACTATAAGGATTTTCTTGTTCTCGCAAGGTTTGAACTAGTTTCTGCTGCGAATAGTTGAGCTCTTCTTGCAAGGTTTTGACTTTATTTTTCAACTCACAATTCTCCTTTACTKGTTAGAGAATGTCCATTTATGTGGTTTTGATTTGCTTCACAACTTTCAACCACTGTATGTACATGTCTTCATATGRAGATTGAAATCTGCCACATTAATATTAGATTGCTCTTCCTCAAACTCCACATTGGAATTATTTTGTACTTCCTTAGTCTTCATCACTATGAAAACTAGGTAATTTTGGTCATCCGTGCCATTGTTACTGACATGTGTCATCACTGTCACTCCAGGAAATAGTCATTTTACGCCTCTTCTTTTAAAGGGTGTTTTCACATATATGACCAAATCCTTTGCATTAACGATATTGAATGCCCTTATCCTTTTTGTTATCTTTTTGCAGACCATAATTTTTTTTATGTTCCTCCTTAGATATTGGTTGAGGTTCTTGGTTAGCAATGCACTTGTATCCTCATCAATGCTTTTGAAACCCTTGGGAATACTTATCTTTGTCCCAGCTTTTTAGATTTCATTCATATGTCTGCAATGAGTCAATCAATTTATATAAGTTGATTTCATTGATATCTTTATATTCTTCAATGGAAGTAACTTTAGCTTTTGAAAGTGAACATAGACTTACCTGCAAGTTTAGCATTAAAATATGATTCACCAAGAATAAAACATTCGTTTGATAAATTACARAATTTTTCATGAAAATCAGTAATAGATTCATTCTTAGACATAGACATATTCTRAAACTCAATTGTTAGACTTTTCAACCTTGACCTATTTACTTGATCAATCTGTTCATTTTTTTCTCTAATTTATCCCATGCTTCCTTAGAAATTTCACAGGTAGTAATCATTTGCATTTGTTTTACAATAACAGTATTAAATATAGCATGCAATACTTTAGAGTTCCAATTAGCTTTATCAAGTTCATCACTATCCTATTCAAGTACTAATTTAAAAATGGTACTACCATCCTTAGTGATCAAAGGGGGACTATAACCTATAACTATAGAATCCAAACATGTTCATCTATAACTTTCAAGAAAATCTTCATTATGGCTTTCCACATAACGTAATTAGTTTCATCTAACAAGAGAGGTCTATGAGTGGAACCTCATTCATGAAAGTCATGAAAATAATCCATAATAACAAAAATAGTAGTGTCAGAGTGTGCACACAGAAATGTATGTGTTCACAATRAAAGAAAAACAGGAAATATTGTAAATCAATCCAAAAGATTATCAAGATACACTTAGAACCCCAACAATTAACACTACTCAGATCTAATATAATGCAAGAATAACTCGCTTTGATACCAAATGAAAGTGTTGATTACTACTTTTAATGAGTTATTTTATAAGATTAAGAAACACCTATTGGATATAAATATGTCAAAACATCATTAAAAATAGTAAAGACATGATTTAATATGGTTTGGCATAAATGTCCACGTCCATTGGACCATGTCCAAGTACCAACATAAATCACTAAATCAAATAATATTCAATGGACTTATACATCAATCATTCATAATAAAGTAAAAACTTCATTTTACTATATCAAATCTTGTAGCCGTTGAATTGATTTCATGAGCTTTGTTTGACTTCAATTGGTAGAAATCCCTTCCGTCGGTTGTCCTGAAAAATCCATCCAGCTCTGATTCCTGAATCCCTCAGAAAATTTGTTCTTTTTAAACTTCGGTTCAATYAACAGCAAGGCAGGAGCCAAGCATACAACAATAATCAATTTTGAGTAAACATTACTTAATATTAAGCTATGAACAAATACAATTAAATATCACATTCATAGTTTTATGTTCTTCTCTCTGTATTTATTTAACAATTCCAGCCTAATGTGCCAAGTTATATAGGTGATCTTGTAGGAATCAGAATATTTGAATAAAAGATAAATCAATAACCAAATTTCTAAAACGATTGAAAATCCTTATCTAAAAAGATAATTATGATAACTCATCTAAATCATAACTCAAGTTATATATTTAAAATACAAWAAACTTTGTATTATAAATTAATGTAACTTTGACATGATGATATGCAGCGATAATGTATGAATAAATTCAAAATTCAAATGTTCCAATGAGAACCAAAACTTATGTACTGATACGATCAATCACAAATACTCTCAGATTTTCCTGCACTACAAATGAAAAAGCAGCTAAGATAGCTAACAATTRTGCATGCTCAGGCATCGCTACTATGAAGATTTTTGCTGCCATGCACTCAACAGCCACTGAGAAAGTAGCATCCACATTAATGTTGACAACCTTCCCAACAAGAGGAATCCACCTACTCCTTCGARTGTTGCATAAATCACTACTGGGGACTACAACGTTTTTCACAGATACAAATTCCAAGAGAAAACTTCATGCTAGGAGCCACTTCACCTACTCCTCTCAGTGTTGCATAGATCACTACTCGGGACTGCAACATTTTGCACAGATACAAATTTCAAGGTTAACGTTTTGACTTCAAGGAGCCACTTCCTCCTCCATCATAAGCACATTTTGGAAAACACACTTGTTTCTAGCATACCATAACCCCTAAAGAACCATGAAAATCATGGCCCTTGCTGACTCCTCGAATCCACTTTGGTTTGTCAGGACCTACACAGTAAGCTCCTTGAAAGATTGAGTACCCCTACATAACACCTTCACCAATACCCCAATTATTTTTCATACCTATCGTGTAAAAGGGCAATCTAAAAACACATGAAAGTCTGTTTCCTCTTCACTCTACATGTTGGATAGCAATCATTCAATGGGAATTCGCTGGCTTAGATTTTTCCTTGTGAGGATAATGTTACAGCAGATCCTCCACACCAACATTTTAATCTTGGAGGAACTTCCACTTTCCACAACTTCAACCAAAAAGACCACGCTCCATCCCAACATAGACTTCAATAAAATTCATATCCATTTTATAAGCTGACTTTATAGAGTATAAACCATTTGGCTCGATATGCCAAATCAATCTATCTTCACATGCATCGTTAAGTAAGCATACCTTTAGAATTTCCTCAACAGCCCGTTTCAAAAATAAGACATCCAACAGTCATGATTCCACCTTGTTAAAGTAATATAAGAGAGATATAGAGAACAAAATGCTAGAACTTTATTCAAGTAGACAGGTAATATACTTTACACTCAAGTATCAATATAAGAAGCCTATTTATAGGCTACTAAAGGTCACAAAATACAATCGTAATTTAATTCTATAAACCAAATCGAAGTATAACTCTACTATCTTAACACTTCCCTCAAGTTGGATCATAGATGTTAATCATACCCAACTTGTTGCAAAGATAATCAGCCTAAGCTCCATTTAATGCCTTTGTGAAAATATCACTGAATTGTTCTTCAGTCCTCACACACTTGGTAGAAATTAAAACTTGCTAAATTTTCTTACAAACGAAGTGGCAATCAATCTCAATCTGCTTAGTTCATTCATGGAATACATGATTAGATGCAATATGAAGAGCAGCTTAGTTGTCACACTACAATTTCATTGGTATTGAAGTCTTAAGACCAACTTTAGTCAATAACGGATACATCCATAGTATTTCACATACAGACTATGCCATAGCTCTATATTCAGACTCAGCAATAGAACGTGAAACAACATGTTGTTTCTTACTCTTCCATGAAACCAAGTTTCCTCCAACAAAGACACAATATCATATAGTAGATCTTCGATCTTCCTTAGATCCTGCCCAATAAACATCTGGAGAARGCTCAATATTAGTATGGCCATGACTGCTATATAAGATACCACATCTAGGAGCTCCTTTCAAATAACACAAGATTTGTTGTATAGTTATATCCAATGACTAATAGTTGGTGAAGACATGAATTAACTCACAACACTAATGAAATATGTAATATCTGGACGAGTTATGGTTTATTTTCTTGTCCAAGATAATAAGTCAAGTACATATTTCCTTTGAGATAGGAATATTCCTTTCTTACTTCTTATTACCTCGACATCTTAGAAATACTTTAACATCCCTAAATTCCTTGTGTGAAATTGACTATGAAAGAAGGATTTGAGAGATGAAATACCTGTAGTGTCGCTCCCAATAATAACAATATCATCAATATAAACTACAAACAACATGATGTCAGCTTTAGATGTCTTGTTAAAGACAGAATGATTAGATCTTCATTTCTTCATTCCAAACTGTTCAACTGCTTGGCTACATTTTCCAAACCAAGCTTGAGAACTCCATTTCAAGCCATATAGTGATTTACGAAGACAACAAACTTTCTCATACTCTCCCTTAGTAACCAATCCAAGAGATTGCTCCATATAAACTTCCTCCAGAAGATCTCCATCAAGAAAAGCATTCTTGATATAGAGCTGATGTAAAGGCCACTAGTGAGTAGCTACCATAGAAATTAATAACCTAACAGACGTTAACTTAGCAACAGGAGGAAAAGTGTCAAAGTAATCAATGCCATAAGTTTGAGCATATCTTTTAGCAACAAAACAGGCTTTCAATCGTGCAACGGACCCGTTATGATTAACTTTAATGGCAAACCCATTTACATCTAATAGCCTTCTTCCCTGTAGGTAAGTTTACCAAGGTCCAAGTACCATTGTCATCTAAAGCATTTATCTCATCTATCATAGCATTAAGCCATCTAGAATGAGATAAGGCTTCACGAACAGTTTTAGGAAGAGAGATGGAGTCAAGAGATGCAATAAAAAATCTAGAAAAATGTGACAAGTGGTTATAAGACACAAAAGAAGAAATAGGATAAGTACATTGACGTTTACCATTTCGAAGMGATGTAYGGAGATCATCACTTAGATCCGGATCTGATGACAAAGGTGCCGATGTAGGATATGAATTAGGAGGGAGGATGGGAGGCTTAGCAGGAGTAGGCTCATATGATGTGACAGTATAGATCAATAGATCATTATCCTCCCCCAGGCTTAGCAGGAGTAGGCTCATATGATGTAACAGTATAGATTAATAGATCATTATCCTCCCCCCAATTTACACGAGTAGAAGATGGAGAAAACGGTGTAATCTTCAAGGAAGGACACATTGGTGGACACAAAATACTTGCCAAGGTTAGGGCAAAAACACCTATATACTTTTTGAACATGAGAGTAGCGAAGAAAAATGCACTTTAATGATTTATGATCCAGTTTGGTGACATTGGGACGAACATCCCGAACAAAGCAAGTGGAACCAAATATCTTCGACTCAATGGGGAACAATGATTTTGTAGGAAAACGGACATGATGGAAACTCATGATTAAGAAGAAATGAGGGCATATGATTAATTTGAAAACAAGCCATAGAAACTGCATCAATCCAAAATTGTTTAGGGACATTCATTTGAAATAATAAGGCTCGAGCAGTTTTTGGAAGATGTCTATTTTTCCACTCAGGCACCCCATTTTGAGATGGTGTATCTATATAAGAACTTTGATAGAATGCCATTTCGAATCATGTAAGATTGAAAACATGATGGTAAATATTCTTGGCATTATCACTTCATAAAGTTTGGACAAAAACATTAAATTGAGTCCTCATTTCAGCATATGAGGCACAAAAATGGAAAACAATTCAGAATAATTTTTCATTAAGTATAACCATGTCATACGAGAATAATCATCAATAAAAGTAATAAAATATTGAAAACTAGATTGGGACGTAACTGGACACGGACCCCAAATATTTGAGTGGACTAATTCAAAAGGAGCATTAGCTCGTTTATTGACTCTAGGACTTGAACTAAGAAGATGGTGTTTAGGAAATTGACAAGATTTACAATTTAAAAATGGTAGACTCTGAAAACTAAGAAGATGGTGTTTAGGAAATTGACAAGATTTACAATTTAAAAATGATAGACTCTGAAACTGAGGACAAAGTTTCTTTAGCAAACAGAGAGAAGGATGGCCTATCGACAATGTTCTTCAAAAGAGGTGACTATTCCAGAACAAGCAATGGACCTTTGCACATGCGAGTCAAGAATGTAGAGACCTCCAAACTCATGTCCTTTACCAATAATTTTCTTCGTTATAAGATCTTAAAATAAGCAATAGTCAGGAACGAATGAGGTACAACAGTTAAGGGCAAAGGTAAGCTTACTCACAGAAGTTAAATTGAAAGATAATTGAAAGATAATTAAATTCATATGCATTCTGACAAAAAATTCTATTCCATCATTAATTAATATTAACATTAACTCTCTCTCCCCAATTCTTTCTTGATTTCCAGTCTTGGGGATCTTGTTCTAGTTGTAAGTTAATTTTATAAGATTAATTGATTTATGAATAAATATAAAAATAATTTTTTTAATATCATGTATTTTTAAATATAATAGTAAAATTGTAAAAAGTCATTGAAGACGGCCTACGCGTTTGTATTGGTGACTGAGTTSGCATCCCTATTCTTGAGCTATCTCTCATTGACTTACCCACCCAACTTTTCCACGTCCTAGAAAGTTTACTAATTTCTTTTTCTGGTAACTCTACTTTTCAGTTTAGTCTTTCTTTCATTCACTTACCCAATGACATGTGCATCACTGTTGTATCATTATGCATCCTTCTTTTTAGTTAGAGATCTAGTGTCATGACTCTATTTAAGGAAAATAGATTATTCAATATTTCAATTATTAAATATTTAAATATCAATTACATAGTAAAAGACAGAATAAGCATGTGAAGTTTCATTATTTGTTCACAAATACAAAATAATTAAGTTATATAATGGTTCTAAAATATTTTAATATAAATATATATTCTTTATCATAATCCATCAGTTCATGGTCGGTGATAGTTTTCTTTCCTAAATTTAAAAGAAAAAACGGATATTGAATTGCACATCGTGCTTTTAATTTGTATTATAAAAAATATTTTATTAAAATAGATTTATTAAATATATATCTCTATATAATATTCTTTATATATGTCATTTTAAATTTATGCAAATATAATATTTATTAAAAATAAAAAATCTTTTCTGCGTAAAATTCCTAATATATCATTTCCGGTACTTCTCTCCTTTTGTAATGAATTTAAGGTAAATTACGTCTAGTAATCTTTGTTTTGACATAAATAATAATCTTTTATATAGTATACATGTGAGTGACCYTAGCATATGTCGAAGATGTGTACATCCACACTTGTCGCGCCCGTACTGCGAGTGCTGAAGTTYGAAAAATTGAAGGGGGAAATAGAAAAAAGTATATATTTACTCCGTCTAATCACCATCAAATGATTGTCGAGATATCACYCTAGGTAACACGAGGTGGAGTGCAGTGGATCGCTGCTCCTATATCTTATTCTGATAACCATACCAAAGCCATTAAATCATGGGGCCATCTTATCTGTACGGTCTTATACGGCTTGAATAAATTACTTGATCAGTAAGTTGCCGGTGAAGAGACTTTTTCCTGCGACGCGCTCGCTCTGTGCGTACTTGTCACACCCCTTCCAACTTCCAASCGCCCGTAACGGGACAGGGACAGGGGGCTTTCTTTCTTAAAAAAGAAGAAATACTGTGGGCTTTGTTTCTTATTCTTCGAATATGCTTGCACTTTAATAGTTGAAATCCTTGTCCTTGTTTAATAATTATACTTTATTAATTGTGTCATTTTTGCTGATAGCATTACTCCTTTTATAATAATAATAAAATAAAATACGTTTTGAATTTCTCAATTCATTTAATATTATCCTTTTGCATTTCATCCTAGTCTATAGTTCTAACTATTATTAATGGCTAATATGAGGTAATGTGTCTTAACATTTTTCGTATTTTTTTATACATTATGCTAAATAAATATTTTAAATATATATAAAATAATATTCATTCAATAAAAATGTTTATTGTAATAATATAATTTGATATGTCAAATACCGCATATGAATTAAAAGTGCAAATACAATGTTATTTGAACTAATTGTAATTTTAAATTTTAATTTATTARGCATTTTTATTATGATCATATTATGTTTAGTTTTGTTATGTGAATATTTAAATTCATAATATTTTCTTTCGATCTTAATTAAGTTGGCAAAATGATCAGGAAATTCAAAAAGTGAAGAAAATAGTTTGGAAGAAAATAAAAAAATGCATACGGTCATTGGATCATTATAATGTAATCATAATTAGTATAAATTTTTATTTCTCGTATTACTATGTTAGTATATATTCAATTCACGTATCTTTAGATTCGATAATTATTTTTATAATTATGTAATCTTTTATTGCTTTCAAGTTATCGTAGAATTTTAATATGACATTCTATACATACTTGAGAATTATATGATTATTATCCATTAATTATATATTATTCTTTATGTAAAATTATTTCTTTTTTATTTATTTTTGTTATAAATAATTGATTTAGTTACAATGAGATAACGTATGTAGACATATAAAAAAAGTATAAATTCTATTATCATTCTTTTACATCTTTTCGTTTTTATTGAAACACATATCAACCAATAAATATTTTTACAAACTTTGAAAATTTAACTTGTTAAAATATTATATCTAATATTTAAAGAATGAATACTTAAAGACTTTTTTGTTTGACTCATATTCTAAGTAAGATTATTATTGTCAATATTTAAGTAGTGAATAAATAAAATTATTAAAAATAATTCTTGGATGATGATATTTTAATATAATAAAAACAAAAATAAAWATAAATATAAATATGGATGTAACTTTTCATCAGCTATTCAAAAAGTCTTTTTGATACCGCTAGCCATATGTAAAATCATGGGAGTAAAAGAAATTCGGACTCAAATAATAAAGAGTTTCTCCTACATTTAAATCTAACAGAGAGTAATACAAAGTATCAACACTTGATCARCACGTGCTTTGGTCACTTGAGGTTCGTTTTAAGAGTATTATGTATTTAGCTTTGTATACATTTCATCTTGAAGAAGATTTTCGCTTTACTTAATGTTAAAACATCTTTAATATGAGACTATTAACGCTATAAAGTGTTTCTTTTATCATCAAAAAATAATATTTTAAAAATTTTATTTTTAATGCAGAATATCCGAAGGTTTATATATTATATTAACATGAAAATAGCAAAACATCCAATTGGTTTAACAATTGAATGTAAATCTTGAATTTAAAATTATTTTATTTAAAAGAAAATAAATATCATGTATGTAATGTATTTAAGCTAATTTTTTAATATTATTTTTCTTTAATTAAATATTAAACTCTACTTGATATTAAAAGTGTAACATTAAAAATTACCTGAAATGCCTGACGTAACTATCTAGACTCCGAAGACAATTTTCTAGTGCGCTTGAAGTCAATTCGGACCTTACCATTAGAAATTAGCTGAAAATGCCTGTCACCACTTTCTAGACTCTTTGTTCAGGGGGAAAAAAAAGAAAAAAGAAAAAAAAATCTATCTAGACTTTGAGAGAGTCTCTTAGTGTGCTTGGCGCCAGTCGGTACCTTATTGCACAAAGGGTCCGGTCAATTCCATAGATAAGCTATTGATGATATCATCGAACTGGATGGTCCGGTTATATTAACCGGTGGTGTGCCGTCGTATAAGACCCGGGAATTATTTATTTAATGGAATGCAACATGGATCATGTTTGTTAAGTTAACTTCAGAATGCCAAGTTCGTAGGAAACTGGGATTCACGCGCTATTTCATGTTGTCTTAAAAGTCATTCGTTGGAAAGCTGAGTCCCTGATCGAAGGACGCAACGCGGCGTCATTGACGTGACCAACGCCAAACAAATGCTCCTAATAATAGTGAAAAAGGGAAATAACAATAATAATAAATAGAAAAAGAAAACCGAAACAGTCCTTAATTCTCTTTCTCTCTCTCTCTCTCTCTCTCGTTTCACATATATCTCGTCCGTCCTCTGCTTTCTTCCTCCCTGTTTCCTACACCCAACTGACGAAAGACCAAAAGAAGAGGAAAGTGAAAAATCCCAATTGACCCATTTCTTTGATATCTTTGGCGAGAGAGTCCTGCGTTTACTCTTCTTGGGGAGTTGATGGAGTTGAAGAGTCGAGCTGGGTGCGTCTCTGCCTGGGCAGCTCTTGCTGTTATTCTGTTGAGTTCTTCTTTGGTGTTTGCCGGGGATATAGTTCACCAAGATGATGTAGCACCCAAGAGACCTGGTTGTGACAATAACTTTGTTCTGGTAAAGCTCTAAACTTCGTTTATTTTGTCTCTTCAATATCATACTTCTTTTGCTATTTTTCTACTTTTGGCTAAACTTTGCTGGCTTGCCCGATACATCCGTGCGTGTGGATTTTTTTTTTTTTTTTTGTCTGTAAATATGGCGTCTCCCAGATTCTTCTTCCTCTCTTTCTCTCTCTCTCTCTCTCTTTTTTTTTTTGTTTTTGTTGGGTTTGTGCAATGGTATCCTTTTAATCTACATTTTCAATGTTGCGTTTTTTCTGGTTATTTTTTCGAAAATCTTCATTCTAGTTTCATATAACCATCACCATTTTCATCCTTATGCCGGTTGCAATTCTTGAGCTTTGGAACTGTCTTTTGTTGTTCGGAAAGATCTCTTGTCAACAGCAAGCGGCTGGTGTATCTTTTTTTTCCTTCTATTCAGCTTGATCTATCTATTCTTATTACCTGTATTTCTTGCACTGCTACTAACTGAGCAAGCAATTGGAGTTATTCTCAATCTCCCTATCCACCATTGGCGAAGAGAATAATCACTTTATTAGGCACACCTTACTATTCTGGTGATGATCTGTTTTCCTTATTAGATTTTATTTGGCTAAATGATGATATTGAACAAGAATGGTATTGAATGAGAATAATTTAATACAGAAAAGAAGTTGCCAAGAAGAAAGTAGATAGAAATTCCGTTAGAAGGATCACTATTTGATATAATGATATTGCTGAACAACAACGAATGTGTATACTTCCGAAAGATGAAGGATAATTAATTTATATACTTCAAGCGAGCTCAATTTTGGTTGAGATGACTTGCTTAGCCTATAGGCTATCAGGAATCTGTAATAGTCTGATATACTAGGTTAGCTGTTTTAATGGTGACCTTCATCCAGTGGAGGCTCACTAGCATATGGACAAAAACAGATCAATGAAAGGTTTGAGGACTCTCGATATAATGTGTCTTTGCCACTTCATTGTTTTGGGATTCCTAGGGAGGAAAAGTCATATATCTYTTGCTTCATTCTCAATTTTCTTATAGGCATGGCATTAGGGAAACCTGCTAGTAACTTTTATATCAATAACCCCCATTAGTTCCTGGGTCATGTCTCACCAGTCAGTTCTACTGAAAGTGAGGGAAAGGGAAGGTCATTATGTGATTTGAAGCTTCATTCACTTTTTATAGGTAAAAGTTCCAACTTGGATTGATGGCAAGGAAGAAAACGAATTTGTTGGTGTGGGTGCACGATTTGGCCCAACCTTGGAATCCAAAGAGAAACGTGCCAACCAAACTAGAATTGCCATTGCAGACCCTCCGGATTGTTGTAGTACACCCAGGAACAAGGTATTCTTTTACTTCTTTGTCTAGATGATGTTAAATTGTTGTATTTCGTATTGCAAGCTCAAATTCAGGGGTCTTGTTGTTGGTAGCTCACTGGTGAGGTCATCTTGGTTTATCGGGGCAACTGTAGTTTCACTACCAAGGCAAATGTTGCAGAAGCTGCTGGTGCTTCCGCAATTCTCATTATAAACAACCAAACAGGTTRTRGATTCTGACATTCYTAATTGACGTACATTCTGGCAGCATCTAAATGCTGTCACGGAGTATATATGCATCAGTTTACTGGGCTTCACATCTATCGAGCTTTATCTTATCGTATCACAAAAATAAGACGCTAGATTTGCACATTTTGCACGCTCCTCAGACATTG
The DNA here is from genome assembly GCA_001752375.1 of Rhazya stricta. Lineage (NCBI taxonomy): Eukaryota > Viridiplantae > Streptophyta > Magnoliopsida > Gentianales > Apocynaceae > Rhazya > Rhazya stricta. The sequence continues at coordinate 5,651,013 of MEJB01000015.1, forward strand.
CAGTTGATGATTGTTTCATTAATTTGTTTACTTTAAACATAATAAGTAAATGAAGCAACTCTTGTCTGCCATATTAAGGGTGCAAAATAATCAGATGATTGTCCAACATTACTTGTCTCGATATGTGATGATAAATCATAGAAAAAACATTGCAGTTCTCAAATATCTGAAGTACCTATCACCAACCAAAGCTATCTATTCTGTAAATCCACCAGTGTACTAATTGATTTTAGGCACAGTCACTATAGAAGATTCCCATATCAAAATTAATCTGGTCTGTTGTGTCAATTGATAAATTAGCTCTGATTCTTCTTTCGAAGCCGTTTTCTCGCTTTTTATTTCGCTAAGTTACTTGTTTGATGGGTCTACCAGAACTCTTCAAGATGGTTTGTGAAGCCAACGAGACTGATATAAGTATTGGCATACCATCTGTCATGCTGCCACAAGATGCTGGTGATACCGTTGAGAAATATATGAGGAACAATTCGGTTGGTAAGTATATTCTGCTTTTCCTTTGTTCTGCAATTTGGAAACAGAGAAGGGAAAAGATATTCGATACGTTTTCGTCATATCTCTTGCTGTGAAGATTATTCTGAATTCTTTGCCTATCTGCGGGACGGTCCATTATGATGCTTGTTCTGGCTTGTAGTTGTCACTGACAAATTCATTTTCTGCTTTAGTTACTGTGCAACTATATTCTCCGCAGCGCCCATTGGTTGATGTAGCTGAAGTGTTTCTATGGCTTATGGCCGTTGGTACCATCTTGTGCGCATCTTATTGGTCTGCATGGACTGCCAGAGAGGCAGCAATTGAGCAGGACAAGCTCTTAAAGGTGGAATCCTATACCCACTGACTTCACAATGAAAAGGTGGCCCTCATTATAATAGCCATGATGCATATTTCCTTGTGCTTGATACGTTACTCAATCTTGCAGGATGGTTCAGATGATTATCTTAATATGGAGGCCACTCAACCTAGTGGAGTGGTGGATATTAACACAACATCTGCAGTACTCTTTGTCGTGGTTGCGTCCTGTTTCTTAATAATGCTTTACAAATTAATGTCATACTGGTTTATTGAGATCCTGGTGGTTCTTTTTTGCATCGGTGGCGTAGAGGTTAGTTAATTCTAAARCTAAAAATGCAATCTTATAACAATTTAGTTTATGCACACGTGAAGAAGATTTTGCATATATATATTATATCCCTCTTTTTCCAAACTCTACCATTTGAAATGTATCCGGTGTTGGCAAGTAACTTTTGAAGCAATTAGGCTTCACTTCCTTTCGGGTCCTACCTGCCATAGGCATGAGATTCATGCCTGTAAYTTTGGTTGATCATACYGGCTTTATGTGTTTAACTCTGTTACAGGTTGTAAATAGGATTACATATAATTAGGAAATTGTATAGCTTGATTGTAGAGATTGACTAGAATTGATTATTAACTTTCCTATTATGGGATTCATACCTAGTAACCTCTATATACATGGCATCAGAGCCATCTTCTATATCTCTTCTTGTCTGACCCTAGGTAAAATAGTGGATTTAGAAATATTTGAAAATCTGGGTCACCCTTTAGGGTGAAATTTGGATCCCACTGTCAGCATGTATTTGTACTTGTTGGGTGAAAAATCTATTCAGGTGTAGGMCATCCTTTGTTGGGTACCGTTTGGATCTCACCAACAATATGTATTTGTGCTTTGTTGGGTGAAAATCCGTTCAGGTGTAGGACATCCTTTGTTGGGTAACATTCGGATCTTACCGTCAGAACGTATTCGTGCTTTGTTGGGTGAAAATTGTGTATGACATCCTTTGAAAGGTTCAATTTTTTGATATTTTCGATTTTGAACCTCTTTGTTTCCCTACTTTTCTTCTATTTTGAAGACAAATCTTTGCCTTTGTGATGGTTGGCCTAAACCGCTTGGGCATTTGACTGGATATTTAGTCTGAGAAAATGACTATCTTTATAACAGGTTGGGCATGATTAAAGTCTATGGTCCAATTTTTGAGGGGAAGTGTTACAGGTTGTAAATAGCTTGATTATAAAGATCGATTATAAGGGATTGATCAGGAACTTCCTATTATGATTGATTAGGAACTTCCCTGTTATGGTATATATATGTGTGTGTTTCATATGATGAATAAAAGTAAGGAACAGTTTTTCCTTAACCTCTGTTTACAAACTCCGAGCTCCATTTGGTTCTGAATTTTTTAACATAATTTCCTTCTTTAGAGATAAAATTTTGGATTAATTGTACACAACCATAATTGATTTAGCAACACTAACTTATCGGATATTCATGCAGCACTGACTGTTAAATTGAAGATTAATATGTTGCCTTATCCGACTTGCAGGGATTGCAGACCTGTCTGGTTGCATTGTTGTCATGGTATGTATTTTCCATGCTCATTCTTTTCGTCCTTTTTGTTGTCTAATTCTCAGTGCTATACTATCTTGGGTATTGGAAAATAGGGTGGAAGGTATAGAAGGAATTTTCCTTTTCTTTTATTTGTTCAGTAACTTTTAGATAGCATGATTCAGAGATGGAAAATAGCGTTAAAGGAAATATCTTCACTAATCTATAGGGCAAAATATTTGCATGGAAAGAAGGGAAATCTTGGTTCCTTATCTAGTCTACTGAGTCAAATATCCTTCTTTGTTCTAAAAGGATTTAAAAGCATTCCCCCAACAACCACCACCAACCAGAATACGAGAAAAAAGAAAGAGAAAAGGAAAAAGAAAAGGAGAAAAGATACTCTGCCTGTTCAATTTTACATCCTATCCTATAAAGATAGGCACAGCTATTTGTTCTGCATATTCTTGGTCAACATTAACATGTTCTATTCTTCTTCATCTTGGGATCTTGAAGTATCCTTTTGCCATTTTTTGGGGGTCGGTGTCATATAAAGGAACTATGCAGGAGAACTATATGTGAGATCTATATAGTTCTTGAATAAGGAATAGAAAAGAAAAGGGTAATGCAGTATATGGAGTTCTTGAAGTTTTTAAGGTCCAATATGTGTGGTTATAATTGATTTTCTCTTACTAACAGCAGGCTTAAAGGGTTGTTTTCTTATGGTGGCTAGGGAACCAAATCCTCTGTTTCTTCTTAAAACAAGCTGCTTCTGTTTCCTCTCTCCTTGACTATTTAGACTATCTCTGATGCTTCATGTCATGGTTATCTGCTTTCTTCTGTGCTGCAGTCCCAGATATCACTAAATATTGTTGATGTTACTCGACAGTTAGATTTTCACTATGTGGATTGACTGACAGAAGAGGACATTGTTTCACGATAACTTTGAGGTGTCTTTGTTCTTACTGGACCTTTGGAAGTGGTCTGACTACAAACAAACTTTAGTTGCAGATGGTTTCAACATGCTGGGGAGTCGTTCATAAAAGTACCCCTTCTAGGAGCTGTATCATACTTGCAACTGGCTGTTTCTCCATTCTGCATCACATTTGCTGTTGTCTGGGCAGTTTATCGCCGTGTCTCCTTTGCTTGGATAGGTCAAGATATCCTCGTAAGCTCTGATTTATTTCTGCTTAGATATAAATTCTTTTTGGACTGTCATGCAACTGTTTGACTTTTATGATTGCTCCTAGTGCATGGCCTGCTTACATAGAAATTTCTTTATTATTGAGGGAGATGAATGCCATATCACTTGAATTCAGCAGTTGAAATTTGATTCTGATAAAATGCTTGCCACGAAAAACTGATTTAGGAACTGTCAATTTCATGCATTTGCATCACATCATGCTCTTTCCTTTTAGTAGTGGCAGAAAATGCCAGACAAACACTGTTATCCATTGTGTTATGGTGGCCTTCTTTGTTTATATTTCATATTTGATGGTGGCATAACTTGTTCCTAACCTTTTCGATTTGATTTAAACAACAATTATACTAGCACATTCTCTYTTCTGTAACTTAATTTATTTTAGTTGGCATTCAACTCCATTCTTTAATATTGGAAAGGTTCAACAATCTTGAGTAACAATGCTTTGTTAAATTTTCAACTTCTGTGCTTTCTAATGYTCGCGTGCATTTAAGTACAAGATTGCGTCTGCATCATCTAGTAAGAATTATCTGGGAAGAAAACCACCTTGTGGTGCGATTGGTTTGGCATGTGCTGTTAAAATAAGCAGTTGTAATACAGAGGGAGGCATATAACCTTACCTAGATTACTTGGCCAAAGAAAATAAAATCTAGTTATGTGAAGAATCTTTGACCTTACAAGTTGTGTTGAYCAGTAGTCTTTTCGACCCARCAAGTCTTTATATTATTTATCTTCTATYCAGACTCAGATTCATYCAAGAAAATCATCTGTTATAATTATTGAGCTTCTAACATTGATGCTTCTGCTAGGATATTGATGATACTTGGACCTTATGTTTTTCTTTGACCAGGGAATTGCATTGATAATTACAGTTCTCCAGATCATACGAGTCCCTAATCTCAAGGTAATTAATTTTCTGATTCTAAGTGATGGACCTCTCATAAGTATTGAATGAGTTTTCAGAAAGAATTACTTAGAATGCTACTACAGAGATGATTTCTTTATTCCATTATAAATTTCTTTATCCAAACTAATGTAGATGCTGTTAACTGATAAGATATTTTTCTTGTACTGCTACGAGCTAGCTGCTCTATGTATTCTACTGTATTTCCTTTCATATTAAGGAATATAAAAGTTCAAATAACTCCTCCATCTGAGTTTACAGTTTGTAAGACAGCAGTTGGCCACTTGTTCTTTCAGGATGACATTATATGATACTGAACATATTAGAATTGCCTGTCATACAGGTTTAAATATTTCTGAAGCAAAACCTGGAAGCTTCTGACACTCAGATGCTCCAAACCTTGAAAGTGGTTCAGGAAGAATGTTACTTTTGGCAATATGGATTCAACTGTCTTTTCCAGAAGATTTAATATGATAGAGCAATACTCTGTGATTTTGAAACATATTGGGAACCAATACTTGGAACAAAGAAAATATTTTTCTTTGCTTTTCAAAATTTGTATCAGTGTACCTCTTAGTCTAGGAATCGGTGGAAGTGATCTAAATTTTTACCATCCAGAAATGACCACCTTTCCACATGAAACATGAAAATTAAGTGCTCCAATCATGAACTTTGAGGAAATATGTAACTCCAATATGAATTTTATGTGTATTTTTAAAGGAAAATGAGTCAGTTACTGAAATTTAAGGATAAACCTATTTTATGGTGTCAGAAGAAATAGWACATTTTGTGGTCCACCCCTGGTGGAAAGTAGTTTCATAGTATCAGTGTCTGGTGATTCTTTGTCTATAGTACATAAGAGGTGGTTCCACAAGCTGATGATATTTGTAATGGAAGGGCGCAGAAAACTACTATTTTCATATTATATGATCCCTTCCATTTATCCAGATCTCCTGGTCTCTTAATTGGGTTGCTRTATTTGGTATGAACTTAAGGATTTTATTATAACTGCTGGTATCTTGATTATTGATATGATGGCCCCTGGAGAATGTTTAAATGATATCTCGCATTCCTTCATATGATCAGGTGGGAACAGTTCTTCTAAGTTGTGCATTCATGTATGACATTTTCTGGGTGTTTGTTTCAAAGTGGTGGTTCCATGAGAGTGTGATGATAGTGGTAAGTATTCTTCATGATCGCTTTGATTTACTGGCTTGTGAGATGCAATACTGCATAACAAGGCATACACCTTTTAATGCAGGTAGCGCGTGGCGATAAAAGTGGTGAAGATGGTATCCCCATGCTACTCAAGATCCCTCGGATGTTTGATCCATGGGGTGGCTACAGCATTATTGGATTTGGTGACATCATCTTACCTGGATTACTAGTTGCATTTTCACTAAGGTCAGATGGCTGATGCTTTCTGAAACTTTCATGATTATTGGCCTTATTGAAGGCAAATTTGACCTTATCTCTACACTAGAATGCATGCCTTCTGGAGCTTCCCATTTCCTATTTCTGAGAAGGGTGTGAAAAGTTGGCTTTATGTCACTCATATCATAACACCAAGTGCTGTAAGAGAGGCTTGTATCCCTATCTATTTCCAGAGTCATTTTTGAGTTCTGGATCTTCGAGGAGCCACCATGGATAARGCTTWTGAAATCCTAAAACATTTGGCACTACTTGACAAGTCAATACTGGATATGGCATATTCTATTGTGGCTGTCAATTGAGCTTGAGAATTGATCATTCTTCCACTGTGTCCTTGCAGGTATGACTGGCTGTCGAAGAAGAGTCTACGAGAAGGATATTTTTTGTGGGCAATGTTTGCTTATGGACTAGGTATTGTCAAACTCTATACGCGGTCCCCCCCCCTCTCTCTCTCTCTCTCTCTCGTGCACGTGCGTGTAGTGAGAAGAACGAGATAGGATATCAGCGTCATTTTTAATTCTTTTCTTGTGGGTTGTGGTTTAGTTACTTTGGTAAGGTGTAATTGGGGAATAGGTGAGACTTGAAGCACTGCACATTGTAGTAAAATTTGCTTCGTTTCAATGAAAAGCAGAAACTATCAGCAATAGAGAGCAAGTTGAGGCACAAGGGGATGAGTTTAGTGGTTGATATGCTCATCCATTTTGAGCCGACTTGTTTTGCTCATTTGTAGCTGAAGATCCATGGATTTTGATGACTTAGAGAAGAGAGAACAGTGTAAACATTTATTGGTAAACATATAAGTTAACATGGGGCACTTTTGTCATTGAAGCAAGAGCTTTTGTATTGCTTTTAGCTTGTGCCACATTTCCRTTGACAAGTCAGCTTTGACATCCTGATGTATGTTTCGTGCTGCAGGTCTCCTTATTACTTATGTGGCTCTAAATTTGATGGATGGACATGGCCAACCAGCTTTACTCTATATTGTCCCTTTCACCTTAGGTAAAGAAATATTTTACTTTTGCTGAGAAACTAAACTGGATTAACTTGGGAATTTTGTAAAAGATTCAACTGCCTGCCTCTTTTAGTAGCTTAAAGTTCTCATTGCCTYTTGTTTGGAGGTGTTGTTCCTGCCATTTGGATCTTGATTATAGAACTGTTAAATAATCTAAATAGAAGACAATAGAGAAACGGAAGATTAAGGTTTTATTAATATAACATAATGTGATATAATGTAATATCTTACAAAGTAATCATCCAAAGAGCCRATTTTTGGCTACCAAACTGCCAAACCAAAATTCTGATCAAATACTGCAATTGCAATACTGAAACTAATCAAACTCTAACACAAACCAAATCATAATTAGATTAGTGACTGTAATATTTTTAACAATGAGTTAATCTTGATTGGCAAAACTATGTTTATGGGTACTCAATTAATTGCTGAGATCAAAGAGATGTAGCCTGTGATTGATATCTTGATAGAGGTACAACTTCTGAAATAAAAGTGAAATCTCTCTAGTAGCACATTGCTACCCGCTTGGGTTCCTTTTATATTTTGGAACTGGGGGGAATTGAATATGAGTAGTCGCAGGTTTTGATGACACCTAAATGTGATAATTTGATGTTAGGCATCTTTTATGAAGCAGGGGTTGGATATAATCGAGCTTTGGACCATGATAACAAGTTCTGTACTGTGTTTTTCTTTTCTTATGTACAAATTCGTGTTTCCCTTTTGCATCTCAGGCACATTTTTGACACTGGGCATGAAGAGAGGCAATCTGAAGAATCTTTGGACAAGAGGAGAACCAGAGAGGCCTTGCCCGCATGTTCAACTTCAACCCTCTGAATGATTCAGATCAGGAATCAAGTCCACTATATTTGCATATACATCTTACAGTAGAAGTTTCTGAGCGGATATCAGAACAAGGTTGAAGTGCACAATTTTAGGTTATTTGGTCCTCTCATGTTTCCCTACTCGAGAACAGATCCAAAGTAGGTGTAGTATTACACAGGGGAAGTGACCATACAAGGTATCTATTTTCAATTTGCAGGCTGCTGTTGTATGTACTCTGCCGAATGAAGGAAACTTTAGGATTCTCAACAAACAGGTGAATGTGGTAGCCCCTAATCTTCGAAGGTTACACAGTTTATTTGTGCTGAAGATCGAAGATTGTTTTCTGTAATTAATGATCTATGAAAGGCTAATTATTGATGTCTATCTTGCTATTCAGCAAGTGATTTGTGTTTGCTGATTTCAATGGATGGACCTCAAGTTGAGTAATTACTCGGATGCCAATCATTGCAAAACACCATCTCTTTCAGAGGTATCCGGAAGCCTATTTATTCAGCTTCTGCTAATGCCACGGTATGAGGCTGACCGCCACCCTTGTAGTAACTGGCYGATGAGACCGAGAGATTGCTCAAATAGATGTACGAATCAAGTTACCATGACTACTTCTGAATTTAACGTTGTACGTGCGTACGATATCCATTGAAGCTTGCTGATAATGAATTGGAAGCAACTCATTCGTCCTTCTTTATTTCTTTCTAGGCTTTCCTGCTCTGCTCTGATCGACATTTCGAAAGCTACGTATTCTCTGCGGCAGACAATCAGAAAGCTGGACAAAAATTAGGGGAACTCCGATTTAGACCTAATGAACAAGCCATAAACCTTCGGTATATTTATTTCCTGTGAAATTCTCCTCCTCATCATCCCCC
>MEJB01000015.1:5660454-5680203 GCA_001752375.1 Rhazya stricta
TCTGTAAGAAAAGAACAAGGAAAAGAAAAGAAAAGAAGGGGGCCTCAATATTTCAAGATTGAGTTGGCCAATGCATGTGGAATTGGAAACCTCATATTTGACGCTCTCCTATACCTATTACAAAGTGACCTACTGAACCCTATAGGAAACACAATTTTTTCACAAAATAATGGAAAGAAGATTACCGAACACCAATCAAAAACCATGTGATAAAGAGATATGCATTCCCATAATTTAGTGATCCTGTTTTACTCATGCAACAATACAAGGGGAAAAGGGAACATACAACAAAGAAAACGGAAGCAGACATTTTTAAAATAAGTAATTAGAAGTTTCCATCAGTAGCTAGTTCAAATKTTGTCTAAAGTATCAATAGAGAAATAGAAAAGAATGTAACATGTCCAATTATGAAGCTTCAAAGCGCAAGGATATACAACAATTACGAATATGAAAAATATGGAAGATAAATATACTTGGATATCTGCTCAAGGAACAATTTCCATTTATTGCCATGGGTATTCGCCTCCTCTCTTGGCCAAGAGATAGGATCTCTTGCATTCTCTCAGGCCAATCGGAATTCAGTCTTCGAGCAAAATCCTCCACTTCTCTAATTGAAAAACAGGAATGGGAAAATCAATGGCCACGGAAAAGGTGAACACACACACACATCAACAGTCAATAGAGCAGTTAAAGCTGAACTCCAGCTTTCATTTCCAAAAACCAGGATATACAACAAATTGATAGAACAATTGAGGTCAAGATGGAAGATTTTAAAGATTCCTTCAAGAAATAGGCAAAAATAAGAGGCTGTAAAAATCCAGAAAGAGATTCTCTAAACATAGAAATGTGGAATAAGATGCATCATAAATGACATGGACAATTAAACTCAATAATCATGGCAAGTTACTTGTGCGTTTTAAGACAAAAGAAGCATTTAAGCGTGTCTATGTGTATTTATAGTTGCAATGTTCAGGATTATAAATCATTTTTATCGTAATAATCACATCTAAAATTTCGATGAAGTARATCAGATGAAGATGTAGAACTTCGTTTCATTCTTAATTAAATCTGTAGTATATGGTAAATTACTTTTACATAATTATTTTTTGTTTATAATTCGTACAGAGTCATTGACATCTTTTCATTAATATATACACTTTTAAAACCAAAACTACTCAAAATCAACCTCTCAATCAATTCCTAAGTAAAACTCCATCAAGTGAATGTTGTGTGAAAATAGTTAAAAATTCAATTTGCATACTTGTAATCTAAAGAACTCGGAAACACAAACTCAATTATAGCACAACATGGGCARGACATTTCCCAAAAAGATCGGAAAGAGTACATTGAATAAAATAAATACTTAATTTTCCATTTCTAGTCTACAGTCTGCAACCATACATATATGCTCATAAATGCATCTTGCAACTTATGCACATGTCAGCATATACATACAGGCATTTACTTTTAACAACATTTCTATAAGTACCAAAACCAAGTGTCATTATAGAAGAAAGAATAGTTAAAAAGGATCAGGAAACGTTCATTGAAAAGAATTGCCTAATATTTGAGCCAACAAAATATTATCCTATTTTTTCAATGTTCAATAGTGCGAAACGAGGAATCTGTAACATGAACATTGATATAAAAASCTTATCAAATTCTAGTCCCATCAAATTACCAGCACCTATGTTCACAAATTTTAGAAGACTGTAATCCCCGCTTCATAAGTATTGACACTATGTTCGGATTGAGGAGGGCAACGAGGAAAGGTGGAGTTAKATGACAGGATGAGGAGAAGAAAGGCGAGGATTGAGTGTTAATTATGTTTATATAATAGAGGAAAAAGAAAGAAACGGAAGGATAAAATGTCTATTTATGTCTTCATCAGTGTTTTTTTCCCTTAAAGTTGGTGGCCTTTACCTCTGTTTCTGACATTTTTGAAGAATCTKAATCTCACCATTCCCTTTTCCCTCACAGAAACCCATCCAAACCCTTCTGTCTCCTCTCGTTTCCTTTCAATCCCTTCAATCCTAACATGGTGTAAGTGAGAAGAACCAAGTTCTTTGCTGATAACAACCAGAAGACACCTAAGCTGAACTCTACTACAGTATCATTTGTAGATAAGAATATTCAGTTTGCCTTCCCYTCAGCCTCYTAAACATAGTTATATAACCATGTAAATTAATTTTTTTATCCTGCTCAAGACCAAATATCCATCCAAAGAATTGCTCGAGTATACAGATGAACCCAACAACCAGTCCACTGATAATATAATCAGAACACAGGAGCCAGCTTGAYTTCATTGTAACCCCATTTAAAAGATAGAAAGAGCCACTGATAAAAAGATATACTTTCTTTCATAAGTTACCTAGTTTCTTCTCTCCATTACCTTCAGATGAAAGTAATGTGCATATTATGCAAAAAAACTCAATTATTTTGAAGTCTCAACAACAGCAACATGTCACAAGAGTTCAGAAAGTTCATGCTTCATTGAGAACAGAACCAAAAAATTTGGCARACTGATGTGAACTCCAGACCTGAACATCCATGTACGTCTGAGGAAAACAAACAATTGTAGTATATTTAATATCACCATCATCAGATTACCTGTCGATCTTTTCTTTCATTGCAGGGTCAATATCATCATCCAAATCACCATAGTCAAACTCGCRATCAGGTGCAAAGCTGTCTTCGATATCTTGCAGCTTCAGTGTCTTTTCAAAATTGGACAAAAAATGACCATTAACTGTAGCGTCACAGCATGTGGAATCATGGTCATTTGTCTGCTGCTAGAAGTACAAAATACTTTAGTTCTKTCTCCCTCTGTGTTTATGTGCACATATACGTGTAAGCATGCGGAAATGTCAAAGTAGTGTGTAAAGCTACCATGCAATTAGCAGGGAGGGAGGAGGAACTAGACAGGTAGAGAGGGCAAAAGTTGATAGCCAACAACTTCTTGTAACTTCACATTACCAAATTATGAAAGATAAGTGCACAAATATTGGGGAAAAAAATCAAAATGTTCTCATACCAACCTTATCAATATTAACTACATTGCCGGAAGAACTGCTGCTTGAAGTACTGGTACCATTTAAAGAAGTATTCTTTTGTGGGTCTTTCCTTTTGCGATTCTTCTTTTTGTTCTTGGAAGATTTGACACCCTTGCTACCTGCAAGAAAAAGTTATAAGCAGAGTGAAATTCAAAATTGCCATATGTAACAAAATTTTAGCACATGCATTCACAGTATTAGAGGCTTCCACATTTGCATGWAGGTGGAAGAGCTTTCTTCAATAGTTCCAGCAGACATATCCTGATGTATTAAGAGAATACCAGAAAGTGAAGTACCTCCATTTCCTCCATTAATGAAAGACAAAAGATCATCAACAGAACGCTCATCCACACGCTCCTCTTCAGTCTCAACATTCTACAAATTTAGATTGTATTCTCTTAGTCTAACAGAAGACATCTTTAAGAATTATAACACTCCATAACAGCTGTTAACAATCAACTCCTTGATTTGCAATAGTTGTATTACCAAAACATAAGAATAGTCAAATGAGGAAGCGACAGGTGAGTTGTTGAATTGGTATATTGGAGATCGTATTGTACACACCTTCAATCTGTCTCTTTCCTTCAATTCTTTCCTCTTTCTAGCGTACAATCTATTTAATAGCCGAATCCTTGGATCATCAATTGTATTCTTAATAGGCTCCAGCTTCTCCTCCTGAACAAATTTAAAATCATTATACAGGAAACCAAATACATGAAGAAAGAAATGGTTTTCTCCAGTACATAAAGAAAGGACATTAAGCATGTACACTGCTTGCAAGCAGAAGACACCTCAGTAAGATCATCAGGCAGATGAAAGATGTCTCGTATCTCTTCTGGAGTCTTCCCCTCAATCACTCGTGCAAGTGCACGGCTAGTAAGATCAACCAGGGGCTTAAGTTGCAAGCTGTCAGCTGCAGATGTCAATTCACAGAGCCTTTTTGTATCCATTTTCATAAACTTCTCATCAAAAGATTTCCGCTCCTACATTTAAAAAAGGAGGGGGGGGGAAAAAAAAAAAAGCTCAATGTCAATTGCTGATTTCCAGTTGTATCCTATATATAGCTTCAGAACCATAATTTCTTAAGTTTGACTACGTTAAGGCTCTATTTGGGTGGACCAAAAGTTATTTCTTGCCAACTTACATAACTGTTAGACATATTGGCATGGTAACAAGAACATGCAAGATAATGATGGATGGTGATGATATCATAAAGTCAAAAGGAATAGAGTATTCATTATATGCAGCAATGACTTTAAAAAAACGGAGCCCAATTTAGTTTTTGCCTGAGAAACTCCACCAGCAATTAGATGTGAGAAAAGTTGACAATGTAGAGCCCTGCTTGAAATAGGTCTTACTGGCAAAAACTGGTTTAGCTGCTTGCAGAATGGTTTACATAACCTTGATATATGTAGATGTTTTCAACCATAGKGGAAAAGTAGCATATCTTTTTGATAGAAAAATTTGGAAAAGTAATTCATGGAATGTCAACAATTTCCTGAAAAATATTTTTTTTCTGTAACTGAACAGATCCAATTCTGAGCCTAAGTAACTTTATTTTTTAAAAAAACAAACATGCGAACATTGGTTCCCATAACATAGAATTGAAAAGCAAGAATGCAATACAATACTGTATCTGAATGAACTTAATTGTGAGTTTTCAATTACTTACCTTGTTGCTGCGTCCTGGTACTTGATGAAACCGGCAATAGTCAAGAATCAAACTCAACATAGCAGGGCTGACCCGTGAAGGAAGACATATGGGATAATTCTTTGAAGATCCCGTGCCTAATTGTTTCTCATGACATATCAGAGGGCAAAACATTGCAACCTCTTGTTCTACTTGTTGAATTGAACCATCTGAAGTCTGAAGCCATATATAGGACTTCATCATCTGAAAGTACAAAATGGAAAAATTATCAGTGCCCAGAGTGTAGCTTAGGTTATCACGGTGTATATATATCCTCAAGTTAAGGTAACACAATATTGTGCTGGTGCCCCATCCTTCCCAGATACAACATAATTGGAGCTGTAGGAAAGAGCAGGTTTTGATGAATCACTACAATTATTGAGAATGTATAAAATCAATGCAGATGCATGCATCTCCTTCTTCAGATGGAAGAAGAAATTTTATTTAATAAAAATATGAAGTATGAGAAAGAGGGCGAGGAACACACAAAAAAGCAGATTAGGAGCTAATGACTGGTGCCTTACAATCTATTTATAGATCTGTAAGTGACATGTCTGCAGAAAAGCCAGATGCATGCACCTATATCCTTTCTTACATGCTAGACAWACTTATTATGCATGATACCATAGGCATTCTGAATCTTGTATGACCCTTTTGTTCAGTATCCAGGACAGCCATAGTTAGGAAATTAGAATGTCAAATCTAGATGTTGTTATTTGAAAAAACAATATTAATTTGACCTAACCTGTTAATTTTCCCAACTAACAACAAAAGGTGCACTAGAGAAAGGAATTTACATGTCATTTTGACTGTTTTTCTTTATTCTTGTTCCTTCTTAAGGTAGCAGTAGCACTAGTTTAGTACTGAAATTATAAAGCGTCCAATAATTGTACAAATTTGGGGTATTWCCTATCTATTTTAGAACGAATTTCTGTAAACTTGAGAAGTTATTTCAGCAATATTTTGCGGCTGCCACCATCAGCAAGTAAAAGGTGCAAAATATCTACATTTCTTTCCCATGTAACTAAGTTTTTGTATCACATAAATCATTTCCATAAAATTTGTAGGAACATTGGATGAAATACCAAAAGAATTTTTAAATAAGCATAACAGTTATCCTCAGATATATCGATACTCTGATCCACTTTCTGGAAAGAAGAATATAAGTACAGTAATATTCTTTTGCATCATGTATCTAACATGTTGGCATAGAAAGCATACCTCAGGTTTCATAATTTCCTTATCAGCTTCTGCCATGATTATCTTCTGAAGTCGGCAGGGTGGACTATCAAGTCAATCGTGATAGCATTCTAAGGGGTCAGTTGAGAAACTGCAAAACAAAATCAGCTTTCAGAACGCAAATAAATAAAGATCATATCCAGAACTGTAGAAAATTCCACACGAAGCACATATAATGTGAGCACAAGGCAAAGTGTTATCACTCTCTTATCTACAGAATCCATGTTCTGATTGTTTGTATTTGTCTGAGGATATCTAAAGAAAACGACTGAAAACTCTTTCTTTGAGAGAGTTGGAAAGCTAATTTCTTTTTTTTTTTTTTTTTCCAATTCCTGTTTGCAAGGAAATCGACCAGATAAAGTTAGTAACTACCTAAAACAAAGAGAGATTGTAACTTAATAAAGCCGGTTGATAGATGTTCTCTTTTAGTTTTTATAGAGGATAAAACATTGATACAAGACACTCACCAAGGACATATTTTACTCATTGGTTGGATGTCAAGAACTGAAACATAATGAAGCCAATTGAGCAATCAAGAAGGCCAAGGCATTTCCCTCAAGGTCTATAATAGGTCTTTGAGAGTGGTACACATGGTCATGTCCGGATTGGTTGCAACTAGACCCTAATGGAAGATAGAAGACAAGGAATTCGCTATGTCCAAGATGAGATAAGGAATTGAGCCAGTTGTATAACAGTTATTTGGATAACATCGGTTGAGCCATTGAGTTAAATTTAGGAATTCACAAGCATTAATATCAAAAGGATCTGGAGATGGGGAAACGAATTTGACTAAGGTCTTATGTTGAACAGACGGATAACAGAAAGTCATCTTAAATATAAATACCCCTCATACAAAATTTGACACCACTAATTTCCCAATTAGCTGAAAAAGAAACTGTAAAAAGATTATAACTTCAATTTCTTAGTTCAGCATTCGGAATCTCATTGAACATCAGATACTAAAACAAAGGACAAGGTCAAAAAGCAACCAATACCTCATCCAGGTCCCGAACGGAGCCAAAAAACTAGAAGAATCGATCATTTACTCAACTTACTGCTTAAATCACGAATTAAAGAAGCACATGACTGCACAGCAGAAACGGGAAAAAGGCAACCTCTTCYCTTTTTTTGTTAAATTATCAGCATAATGGGGGGAAAATCTCCTTTTCCTCTGCAACCTCATTCCATCAATTCAAAATCACCCCTATAGGTACTAAAAAGCGATCCAAGAGTGAATATAAATGGAATGAATGATGATACAAGAACCCTAACACCCTTCTGACCATACCAGAAAGGGTAAGAAAAACCATCCATATCAAATAAAAAAAGAAAGGCCATCGAACTTCAACATCAAGCAAGCAGTGAATAAACATGATTAATCAAATCAAGAATAACATTTCTTTTGAAACAACAAAAACTTAACACAACACGTAAACAACAAACAAAACATTTCAAAAACAAACCCACTATATCTCCATGCAGTGATATACACATACCTCTGTAAAATGATATAATGAAACAGGCCAACACGAGAGAGAGAGAGGACTTTGATTACGAGAAATTGGCGGATGCAGAGAGATTAGGAATATGGACAAAATGGAGAAGAGAAGAGAAGAAAAGAAAGAACGAGATGGTGAAAATGGTAATGGTGGAGCAGGAAGATTTAGTCTGACAAAGGGAGAAGGGTTACCATTTTTGTTTGGAGCTAGGAACTTTCTCTCTCATAAAACATAAAATTCACTCTCTCTCTAACTCTTCTCTTATCTGTACCTGTGATTTTATTTATATATGGTCAGGGGTAGGCGCGCCGCATTGGGTCGTCGGCTAAAAGAGGTACTCGTGCCCTTTAACAGACCCACAGAGCCCTGGTTAACCCAATTTGAGGTTCTGGTTTATTGCTTTTTTTTTTCCTTTTCTTTTCTTTTCTTTTCTTTTTCTATTTTTTATTCGGCCAATATTTTCTTTTACTTGTTACCTTTTCAAGAAATTTTCCTGTAAGGGCCTGTTTGGGGAGAATTTTAGGCCAGCAAATCTTATCTTTAATGACTCATTTGTTTTACTTCTTTAAATTATATATAAAAAAGTTTCCTTTTTAAGATAATTATTCATTTATTTTACTCTTATCATCAATAAAATCTCTTCTTTATCCACAAAATTCATTGAAAACTTCCGTTATAATAAAAAGTTTTGTCCTAATGCTTCAATTTTTCAAAAATAGTAAAAATGTATTTTCTTTCATATTTTTTAAAATAAATAAAGAAAATTAACTTTTATATATTTTAATTATTTATAATTCTTTAGACTTTTTTTTATTTATTTAGATTGTTCATCTAATCAGGAATACAGCTGTCACATGGGTCAACTCACGATCCATTGAGCTGACTCATCAGCAACCCACTATTAGGTGGGCCAACCCACCAAATTTTTTTGAAAATTATGTAAAAAGTTTTATTAAAAAACTCTAAAAAAATCCTAACATCCTAATAATCCCCAAAAAATAATTATATAATCACTATAATTCATCATGTCATAATTTATATTATATATCATTTCACATTCAATTAGATAGTTCAATAAAAATAATTACACTTAAAAGTTCATAAAGSTCAAGAAAATTTATGAAATTAAATAAATAATACAATATTTTTTTATTTTTTAGGTTACAAATGAATTCAGGTTAGTTTTATTCAATTGATTTTGATTTTTTTATTTTTTCAATTCATATGTGGGTTGTTTCATCCCAACTCACCCCACGGAGGCCCGCTTCCAAATGGATTGAAAAAATTCTAACGTAATCCACTCATATTATATGGCAAGTTGGGCTGATCAGTGGGCCTAAACCTATTTTGACAACTCTAATATACTCCTCTGAACGCTTAACGTCAGAGTCCTAACAGGAACAGTGTATTAGTGCTAGTATTATCACACTCAACTAAATTCAATATTTAACATAAGACACTATAAAGTAAATTTTCGATGTTCATAAATATAACTATTTATACTAACAATGTTTGGATCAAGTGATAGGAGCTCGATTCCCTTAATCAGAGGTTTCGAGTTTGAGCACTGGTATGAAAATACAACCTATTGGGTGTTTCACCCTTTGGAGGAAGTTTGACCGAGGGATGAGCTAGATTAATCGGTGCAAAACCRTAGYCACCGATACAAAAATATTTAACTATTTATCAAACTTTAGACTCAAATGTTCACGGTTCAARGAGATCTTTAGTTCGAATTTGATTTTTATCACTTATCAAACTTCAACCTTCAAATCTCATTATCCAAATTGTAGTTTCAAACTTCAATTTTATGAAATGAACCTAACATTATGGGTAAGTGAAAAAAATAATWAGGGCATGGAATACTTCAATAACCAATAGTTTAGTTGAAAAAAAGAACAACTTTTGTCAATTGACTTCGGGCATCTTCCTTTTCAGTTTATATAATAGAGAAAGTGAAAAGAGTTCGTAAATAAATATAAATAAAAGAACAAGAATTTTTTTTTTTTTTTTTGCCAACATGATTACGAGGTTTAGCCTTTACGTTGTGCTTAATTGACAAGAAAATTGTACCCATAATGTAATTATTTAGAATCAACATTCAAGAAATTAAAATTATTAACAATTCATTTATRTTATTTGAAAAAGAAAGGAATGTCAAAAAGAAAATTAATAAAAAAACTTTAAGTTATCAAATTATCTAAATTAGCCCCATTGGTAGATGTAATAATTTGACTAATTAAGACCTAGCCCTCGTTTGAAATTAAGACATTTGAACTCAAGAAAACCTTTAATTAGTTCAATAGTTCTAAGTGTTAAATTGCGTTATCAAACAAATCCTTAAATTAAACAATATTAACTCATTATTTTTTCATAGCATTCAAATACGATAAATTTAACATATAAATAATTTATTTATACTAAATCATATATTATATTTCTGCTAGATAAAGAAGAAATTTTTCAAGAAAGTATCAATTTTTTGAAGAAACAAAGAGGTAATTTTTAAATTCAAAATATTCATCATTTAGAGTAATCAAATTTCATTTCTCATATAATTGATATCTTAATTTTAAAAAATAAATGAAATTAAATCCTAAATTTCTTTTTCTGATGCACTTCTATGTTTTGTTTAATTTCTTAATCTGCCTATGGTCTTTTCTGAATTGGTAGGTATTGCATTTTATTCTTCTTGGTCGATATTTACAAAATTGTATTATACAAAAATGTCTATCTTATCGGCCCCTACATTTTTATTTGGCATTGAAAGACTGAGTAGAGATTTATAAAAATAAAATAAAAATAAATGAAGAGGAATAATTTATTGGGGATTTAATTTCTTTATGTATCTTTATATTCATAAATTCTCACGACATTGTTAAGGGTTATAATTTTTTTATATGTGAGATTAAGGCCTTGTTTAATGATCTTATCCAACACTTAAATTAAACGAATTGAGATCTCATTAAATTAAAACTATTTGATAATATAATTTTTTAATGTCTTAATGTCTTAAGTAATTATACTTCCTTCAATAGATTTTTAAGTGGTGATATTCTTACTTAATATATTATTAAGATATTGCATATTAGGTTATCAATTTCAATATTCAAAATCAGACGTATACAGTGAATTTAAAATAAATTTTCAGTGTTCTTAAGTTCAATTACTTTTCAAACTTCAGACTCTAATTTTATTAAACGGGACCTAAATAAATTAGAATAATGTTAAGAGTTTATCAAAGAAAAAACTTTTTTCCAAGGTAAGTGAATTTATTTAGCATGCTCAATTTAAAGAATAAACTAAACAACTTGCAAGAAGACTTAAGTGTAAGTGATTAGGGATGCACAGAAGTAAAGATGCGTTGGAGAAGAGAAGGAAAAAAAATTAAAAGGTTACTAAATTCTTTATAATTTATTATTTTTATTTTTGTTTTAAAATTATGAAGAAAATGATTAAAGTATCACGCTATATAAATATTATTCTTTTTGAGAATTTGCCCTTAATTTCTTTAGTGCGAGTATTTTTTAAATACTAAAATAGTTTCTAAACGCTTAAATTTAAGAACGAGGAATCAAATAGTTTTCTCAACAATCAAACGGTGCCATAGTTCCAAGTTGTTACCATTTATTCATTAGCTAATTTTTTATCTTTTATTTTCTTTGAAATATATAAGAATTTCGAAAGCAACGGAAAAATAGAACCGGCAGCATCGTCAATCAAATGAAATCATTAGATGGCATTTCACAAGACTAATAAAGGCATAAATAAAAAATCAGAAGTCCAGAGGAGAGTCTACGGTCGTATTCCAATCCCAAAAGGCCCAATTAAGAATTTAGATCAAAATTCTGGTCTAACCTATCCCTTAAAACTTTTCTGGTAGTTGAGATTACTTGGGCCTCACCCAAATTGAGACCATTTACTCAACTTGAGCGAAATTCACTTTCTAACATATATTACAAGTAGAGATATTACTCTTCATGAACAGTCAATTCATAGTTCATTAAAATTGTAAATCGGAATAGAAATATRAAAATAATGATTCATAAAATGACGACTCACGATTTCGGCTAGTTTTAGCATGGTTACGATTATCAACGGTTATAGTTACGATTTTATTACAGCAATGATTTCGATTACAACCAATTTTTTTAATAAAAATTAAATTAAAAATTTGTCAAGATAAAAATTTAAAAAATTTTACTAAAGAAATAAAAATTTACTATTAAAATGGGCTTGAACTTAATCTTTATTTTCAAAAATTAAATTGCTTACGTATCCTAGGAGGGTAGAGGAATCAAAGCCCTCGTAGTTCTCTTACCTTGAAATCCTCTCTTACCTCAATCACTTCCGGCACCTGTGTTAGTAGAAGTCCCTTTGATGTCGATGTCCAATAATTGGGAGAAGTAGGGACGAAGATTTTCTTGTTGTCATTTTTTAGCTTTTACCCAATCATCGAGACAAGATTGGGCTTTCAAAGAATCAAGATTTAAAGATGATCGATCTCCAAACAATATGTTTCTCCCAACACGAAAAACTTTTTCGACCACAACTATTGATACCGGAACTACAAGCCCCTGACAATCAAAGATAAGATCATGAATTTTTTTCTTTTTTTCACTCCACCAATGTATGACGTCGACTCTTTTAATATCATCACCTTTATCTTCAAACTCAAAACAAGTCGTGAGATTATCTTTGAGTTCAAAGTGGAACTCGATCTCGATGACGAAGATGTGGATCTTACTTTCTTATTTTGTTGTCGCATTAATAGATATGCATGACCCTTCTATTTACCCATAGGAGCATTAGATAACTATCAATTTGAATTGTATACCATAAGTAGCACTATACTTGATGTACAAATCAAATATCAGGCTTCATTATAATTTCATTACAAATACAATCATAATATATATCTAAATATTATTGTAAATCTTGTATTTAATCCTAGGATAAAAAACAGTTGTAATTAGATTAATAGCAGGTATTTCATAATAATATTTAATCCACTACATTTTTATTACATTAACACAATCATTAAACTCATCTATTTCATCCCACTTCTTCAAAGTTACAGCAATATTAAGATATTCYTAGACAATTAAATGAAAATTGGATAATAAATACCAGAAAAGTATAACTAGCATTACTAAAAACTTTTAACAATTTCAAAACCTTTTCACAAATATCCCACCTAGCAGGAAATAAATACGACCCCTCGCATATTATTGTTGAAAAAAGCACATAAAAGTTTCTTATTGAGAAGATTCATTTAATAACTCATAATTAGAATTTCAGCGGATAGGAACATCATGAGAAAATTTTTTTTGTCTCATTTGCCTTCTCTCCCTCACACTTGTTGGTCATAAATGGGGGTGCCCTCTATTCTAAGGGCACACACGACTCTAATCCCCAAAACCTCTTAGTTTTCAATGAGGGAAGAGAGGTTACTAAGGGCTAGAATTGTAACTTCATGGGAAAATGCAAAACAGCAGTTTGATGTGCTCAAATAGGTATATCCTTCGTTGATGTAACTCATCCCCTTTCCATTCTTTCTCAAAGTTTGATTTCTATAATGGAAACACTATAACAAAAATTAGACTATTCAATTCAAACTCAAATTCTAAAGTAATTATGCTTATATATAGGTATTTTTCTCCAACATTTTTATAACGTATATGATTTAGTAGATATATAAATCCAAAAATCATGAAATAAAATATACGTTCAAGTATATACACGAAGTAAATTTTTCTTTACAAGAGTTTAATAGATATAAATAGCAAGTCGGTGTATTAAATCATACAAATTTGAAGGGTCAAAGGTATCGATTTTCAAAAACTTACTTAAAAGAACTACAAAGAATCGACAAGACTAGAAAAATACTATATACAAGAAAGGTACACGAGGGAGTAATAGTATAAAAGTGTTGATGATGATTGGTTGTGGCCTGCTATGGTATTGGATAGAGTAATACTCTTGACAAAGTTCTTTACTATCCATGGAAGTAGGCAAGTAGAGCCACTTGAACTTATCAGGGCATTTTTGAATTCCACAAAAGAGGCTGATAATGCATCATATGCATTTTTGAATTCCACAAAAGAGGCTGATAATGCATCATATACATGTTCATCGATCTCTTCTACCTCTTTTTCTTTTGTCAAAGTTAGTTTGACTACATCATTGACATTAGGGTATTTTCTGTTGATAGGTTGTATATTCCCATTTTATATGAAGTACGATTTTTCCTTTTCAATTACACCATCAAATTTCTCAATTGCATTATTGAACAATATGACTTGTATTTTAGATCCTTGTAAATGTTAAAAATAATATGTTACTTTTATATAACATCCAAAGATAACTCATAAAATTCAATTATACATGCATATATACATGGATATAAATAAAGATAATAAAAATGRTCGAGGAACATTATAATTATCTCTTTGTCAATTAAGATGAGCTTCAAAATAAGAAGATTTTCAACTTGATTATCATAAGATTAGATGGAATTTTTAAAACTACTTTCACTTTGATAGACCATTCACTCTCATATGCGTACAATTCCTTTATAGGCTTTGATTCCATGATGAGGAGGAGGGTTCTTGATTGAATCTTTCTGCAAAATTTCTGAATGACTATAAAATTTCCAACTGTTATATTTATAGTTTGGGCAAAAGATGAGTTGTTGCACTTGGAGAAAGCATTCATTTAAACCACAGATGCATCTCTTTAGTACTTTTATGCATTTGTAGAATTTTATGAGTTGATTGATTTATATCTTTAATTGCCAACTATTTTTTTTACCATAAATCTCTTTGTTCTCCAAGCTTCATTTTGCTCATTTTTACAATTTTAATGCATTTCTAGAATTTTATCAGTTGATTGATTTATACTTTTAATTGCCAATTGTTAACCTTTTTACCCTTTATTATNTGCACTTGGAGAAAGCATTCATTTAAACCACAGATGCATCTCTTTAGTACTTTTATGCATTTGTAGAATTTTATGAGTTGATTGATTTATATCTTAATTGCCAACTATTTTTTTTACCATAAATCTCTTTGTTCTCCAAGCTTCATTTTGCTCATTTTTACAATTTTAATGCATTTCCAGAATTTTATCAGTTGATTGATTTATACTTTTAATTGCCAACTGTTAACCTTTTTACTCTTTATTATAAACCTCTTTATTTTCTGATATTCATTTTTCTTATTCATGGAGTTCTATTTAGTACATATAAAAAAAATGTAGGAGAAGTGTTTTATTTGTACTTGAGCACATGTCCAAATAAAGGAAGCAGAACAATACGAACAAAGGTACTTGTCTTGTGTTTCTCTATCTTCCTTCTTTATTTAACATTTCAGTTTCAAACTGAAAGGAACTTGTCAACCTACGGTTATGCGTTAACTATTATGCTCTGCATTCTTGCAATGCAAGAAGCCATCTTTATCTCTCTGCAGTATTTTGAAGAACCAATTGACCGTGTATTACACAAAATGCACCTCAAAGTTAAGAGCAAAGCAGGTGAATTGAAGAGAATAACAAGTTCTTCAATCGCAAACATAGTTAATGTAAATTTTATTAAAATATGAAACATATCTTAAGCAACTAGGCTACATTGGCAAATATAACATCACCTTCCCACCTTTTTGCCAGAAAATCGGCCTCTGTTTTTGTAATTGTATTTTTATAATGTTGACTATGAATTGGAGAATAGTAAGAGATGCTCCTCTTCATGAAAGCTTTGTTCAACAACTAATGCAACCTTTGTAAAGCAATCCTTATGCTTAATTTTTTGGTAGCATAAAGAGTCAATCATCAATTTAAAGTATACACATATTCATTCCAAGCAACATTAATGTTGATCAATGAGTCTGCAATGCACCAACTATCGATCAGGTGGCTGCTCTATGGATTGAAGAAAATGATAATCTCACTACTTTTTGAAAGGGATGTTGTTGTACGTGACATTCTGGAAATCGACATAAAATACAACACTATTTCAGTTGTTATGATTCGCTATTGTATCCTTTGCTCTTTCTAACGGAGAAGCAGGTTAGCATCAAGATATCAGGAGAAACATAAGACAAAATACTGAGAACAATAAACTCATTACTTATCCAACTAAGACTAGCTAGAATTTCTCACGAGCCAGTTTTGTAGAAGATATCATCACAAATGAACGATAAGGTAAAATTTAAATATTTTACAAACATTCACTCATTATACTTTTAAGTATTTTATATAGCTATAATTTGAAAATATACTATTATTTTTTTAACAGAAGTTACCCGAACACAAGCATCAAATGTATCGTGTTGAGAATATTATTGTTACAAACTCTAGATTCGACTTTCGAGCAAGTCAATAATCCTTTGGGTTGGATGACTTCTGCAAGAAACATTCACTCATTATACTTTATGTATTTTATATATCTATAATTTGAAAATATATTATTATATGTTTTAATAAAAGTTACCTGAACACAAGCAGTGGACATGTATATAAAGCTATATAAAGCTGGAAACCACGAGGCTTGATTTTTGCATAACACAACAATCAAGAATTTGTTCGGAGTTATACRAGGAAATAGTTGACTTTGTGAATGCAGGAGAAATTAAAGGCAACAAAGTCGGGAAATGAATTGTTCTCCCTCAATCATTTATTGGTGGTCCACATGACATGCAATGTTGTTATTTAGATGCTATGACGTTGGTCCAGCATTTCGGAAGATCAGATTTATTTTGAACGATGACATGCAATTCTGAATTGAAAGAAATCAAAGATGAACTTGAATAAGGTCAACATCCTCAAGATAGACCTGATGTCACTATAAGGGTTTTTAGAGGAAAGCTAATGGACCTCAAAGATCATATATTAAAGAAAGAAATTTTTGGTAAAGTAGTAGCTTATGCAAAGTGATTGAATTTCAGAAAAGTGAACTCTCACATGGTCACATGCTAATAATACTAAAAGGTGGTTACAAAATTTCAAGCTGACCACTATGACAAATATGTGCAAGCAGAAATCCTGGACAAGAAAATCAATTTTCCTTTCCATGAAATTGTTATCAAACACATGTTACACAAGCATTGCAGAGAACAAAAAAAAAAAAAAAAAAAAGTGATCTTGCATGATCAATAGAACATGTCGCTTCCATTATTCAAGAACATTTTCTTAAAAAGCAATACAAGGAAATGGTGCATATCCAATATACGGGAAAATAAATGACGGAAATATGATTATTGCTATTGTTATTACTGATTTTCTTAACTTAGACTATGCATGAATTATTCAATAATATTTTATTGTTATGCGCTAAAAAAATAATCTAAGCATAAATTATTCAATAACATGTTCAATTTCAAATTTATAGGTAAAGCTTTGGAATACAACGTTTGACAAGAGATGGGTCGTTACTTATAATCCATATCTTCTCTTGCGATGCAATTGTCATATCAATGTAGAAATTTGCTCGAGTTTAAAATCTGTTAAATATTTGTATAAGTATATCTGTAAGGGTCATGATAGAGCAGCAATTTGATATATATTTCATGATAAGGATTGTATGATAAGAAATAAGATAAAAGAACTCCAAGATGGGCGATGGGTATCTGTACGAGAATAGTTATGCAGAATATATGAATCCCAATTGAATGGAATGTCACTTGCAGTCAACTTGCAACTTCACCTCCTGAATCAATAATCAGTATGTTATTGGGAAAAATAAGACTTGAGTTGTGTTATCTAATTTGACCACATCTCAAGAAAAATGCTTACAGAATACTTCAAATTATGCTAAAATGATGAAGCAGCATCACAATTTTTGTATCGAGAATTCCCCGAGCTTTATGTTGGGAACAAACAAGCATGTTTATGGACAAAAAGGAAAAGGACAAGTCATATCATGAATATCGGGTGCAAATCCAGCTAAGGGAGAGAGAACATTATTTTGTTAAATCATTTCGTTGGACAAGCAAGTGTCTATTATCATTTACTCTTAAATCATTTCGTTGGACCAAAGTCTTTTGAGGATCTCATGAATGTTAATGCAACATAACTTTGAACATTCAAATAAGAAGCACAAGAAAGATGCCTCATCGTGTCTAACTAAAGTATAATTGAATGTTTAGATAAAGTGACTATTTTCAAAATGCTTCGTACATTTAAAAGGCTTTTTGCTACTTTGTTGGTTTATTGTGAACCTGCTGATGTTCAAAATTTATGGGATCTTCACTTCGAAAACATGTTGAATCAAGGATTGATATTGAATCAATGAGTCATTCCTCCTATCTACTAGATTTTTATTTCAAGATATTGAGTTATTCCTCTAGTCTACGAGAAAAAATACATGACTATGATTTGCCCAAACTTAAACAACTTCCAACAGACTTGCGCTGTCTTACCAGAAAATATATATCAAATGAAAAATCAATTGAAATACTAGTTAAAATATTCAAGCATCACAAAGTTTGAATCAAGATCAGAGACATGCATATGATCTCATACTTGATAGAATAAACATCAAAAGAGGCAAAAAAAAAAGATTTTGTTGATGGGCCTGGAGGATTTGGAAAAATATTCCTATACCGTGCTTTACTTGTTGAAATAAGATCACGAGGTTTGATAGCACTTTCAAGTGCAACATCTGGTTAGTTGCATCAATAATGCCAAGAGGCCGCACAACACATTCAAGATTGAATATTCTGTTGCAAACAAATGAATCATCTATTTGTAATATCAAAGCAAAGTGGCCAAGCGGAACTCATTTGACAAGCATCACTCATTATATGGGATGTAACTCCAATGCCCGAAAAGGCCCTAATCGAAGACATTGATAGGAATTTTCAAGATATAATGGATAATACATAATCTTCTGGAAGAAAAGTAATTGTATTTGGTGAGATTTTCAACGGGTGCTTCCAGTTGTCCCGCATATAACAAGGTAACAAACAGTAAATGAAAGTTCGGTAAGATTATATTTGTGGAACAAAGTGAAAAAAGTGCAATTAAAGAAAAACATGAGAGCCCAAATAATCAACAATTCGCAAAATACCTACTCAAAATTGGCAATGGGACTGAAACAACTATTGGAGAAGACTTTGTCTCACTTCTAGAAAAGATAGCACTTCACTGGCAAACAACTTCCTCGAATTGAGTTTGATCTATATTCCCAAAATTGTAAAACAATAGTCAATCATCACAATATATAACTTAAAGGGTCATTCTTACAACTACCAATGAGAATGTTGACATTATAAAAGAGAGAATGATTTATCTCTTTCTTAGTGATACAAATGAGTTCTTCAGTTATGATTAGGTAGTGGATGACACAAACAATTACTATCAACCAGCATTTTTGAACATATTATTGCCAATGGAGTTCCAACTTATCAATTGTTATTGAAGAAAAATTTCCCCATAATGCTCTTGCGAAATTTAGATCTTTCCAAAGGCATTTGTAATTGAAGTCGAATGGTTTGCCGTCAATTCCATAAAAATATTATCCATGCAGAGATAACTACTYGGCAACACTCTCGCAAACATGTATTCATTCCGRGAATATCATTGAGCCTAACAAATGATGAAGGATACCCATTGAAATTCATATGCAAACAATTTCATAGTCGTTATGCTTTACAATAACAATCAATAAAGCACAAAGACAAATAATACCCCATGTTGGAATATGTCTTCCCTAGCATGTGTTCTCCATGGACAAGTGTACGATGCACTTTCAAGGGGAATTTCGATGGCAACAACAAAGTATTAGTTAAGTCAAATACACCTAATATAACAAAAAACATTATATATAACGATATTCTCATTTGAAATAAATTATTATATCGCTACAAGAACCATTTCAATCAAATGAAAATTATCTTTTATATATTTAAAATATTATTTTACATAATTTATAAACTAATAAATTGAAATATGATGCAAAATAACATTCAGTGCACATTATCTCATATCCATACTAGGGTATGAGAAGTTGCATAAATAGCTTAATGAGTATGGAYTTAAAAATTATCCTATCTCCCAATACTCGTGAAGGAAAATGAAAGTTAAGATGATTAAAAATATTAAGTAATCCAGAAACTCAAAGCTACATAATCTAGTTATAACTAAATAGATTATGTACAAAAGAAAAATAAAGGAATAAGAAACAATTAGTCATAATAATTATTTTATATTTTATAAAAGAACAATATATAATTAACACGTACTAATCCGACCATCATCAACTATGCAAAAA
>MEJB01000015.1:5680689-5701918 GCA_001752375.1 Rhazya stricta
AATAAATTTATAAGTAATACAAGACGATGTGATGTGAAACACAACATGGCAACGCACGTTACAATAGACCTAGTGTTTTAAAAAAAAAAAAAAAGAGAAGAAGATGAAGAACTGCGGAACACCCCTAACCTAATAAAATAAAATAAAATAAGAAAGTGGATATTGACACTAGAAATAAAGCCTAAACTCATACTAGAAAATACTATTTTCTCCATAAAAAGTCTTAGATAAACTATGGATGTTTAGAGTCTTACCTCATCGTCAATGCCCAATACGTATAAAGCCTTATAACTTCATAAGCCCGGCAACAATTTCTTCATCTTCTCTATTTTTGCTTCCTTTTTTCCTTTTAAACTTTTGAAGGAAATCTATACAATTGCGAGTTATTTTTTAAATCCCAATAATTAAAAAGGGTATATTAGACTTTTCATATAATCCGTCTAAATTATTTGGATGAAATCTGTCAATTGGGATGCAATGTGGGTCAAATTGAAACATTGAATATAAATTTGATAATTTGGCTAAAAATTTGGGGCAGTTTTGGTACTTAAACCTTAAAAGCATGTCACCCATGTATAAGGAGACAATTAATAAATTTTTTCATCTTTATTCTTTTCAATTTTTATATATTAACAATCAAATTACGACGTCAATCTTTTTTATATTTTATATTATCTTCTTTTCCTTATGGAATTAATCTTCTTTCTCGAGATAAGCGTAAAAGTATCACTTTAATAGTATGTTAAGATCAATTAATTTTCCTCATTGACTTATATATTTTAAACTTGTGTTGATGCCTAAATTTAGCCACCGTCAATGATTGAGATAAGATGCAACGGATGACCGAACAGAACTAATGTAGGGAAATTTATAGAAGAAAGGTAGCCGAAACGGTTTGAAAAATACTCAACAGGTGACAAAGCTAGAGATGAGAGCGAAAATTAGGGATAACCGATGGACCATGGAAAAGAAGATAGCCGAATCGGCAAAGGAAGCATGGAATATCAATCAATCAGGCTACTTGACAGATCAAATCCAAACCACTTGGTCGAAAATTGAGGGGCACATCCAACTAAGCAATTGACTAAGGTGGGAAGTGGCAGAAGCAGTTGCGAAGAAGAAAGTGAAAAATCACATAATGGCAACAGCTTTTCTCGGCCTCAAGTAGGCAAGGAATATTGCAGTCAAAGTATAAATAAGAGAAAGATGAATCAGACAGGCATCAACCTAGAAAATCAAACAATACATCTTCGTTTTTACCTTTTATCCATATTTTCAATATTTAGCTAGCTTCACAAATAGTTTATCTATCATGTTTCTAGACTTCGATTATCTCGTTAAATAGTTTTGTGCACTTTTACAATACTTTATGAATTCTCTTTCTTGKTTTTCTTTACTTTCTTATTTTCCTACTCTTTAATCTTTGTTTCTTACAACTTTAGTAGTATAACTTGTTAATTTGCTCAACTTGTCYACCTTCTCATTTATTAGCCGTAGTTTTTTCTTGTTCAGCAGAACTTACTGTTTGGCTTAAGATTTAGGTTGTGTAGAACTATTTACATTGCCTAGTTTCATTGTTGTTCTTGTTGTTTTCATACTTTTAGCTTAGGGAGTCTAGTTTAGGTGCAATCTACTTTATTTCGGCTAGTAGTATTAATTGCATCATTTCTTTACTTGATATTAACTGTATCATTTCATCATTTAGCTTAATTGCATAGTTTCCTATTCAACCGCAGCTTTATCAGTTACAGCCATTATAGTTGCATCTTTTTGTTGTTTTGGTTTTTTGCATTAGCAATTCATTGTTCAGCTTAATCCTCGTAATTCTTCAGCTTGCATGCTCTTTTCTTAAGTTTAATCGGCTTTGAGATCATCTTAGCCTTAGCAAGCAAACAACCATATCCTTGGTTAAACAATTGATTTGCAAACTTTATGAYGGCTTACTTAAGTTAATTCAAGAACCTCACACTCAGAAAAGAGATCGCTGTGGATCCGACGAATTGATCAGATAGCTAGCTAGTCGAAACTCATGCCTCGTTGAATTGAAAAGCTTGACATACCACGACTTGAATAGCCGATTTGGCTATACAATTTTACATATTAACAACTTGATATGACACATTTTAAAAAATAAAGAGAGAATTAAATTATTTCCTCCGTACTCGTATCATAGTAAATGTTCACTTTTATCAAATAAACATATTTTTAGCTAAGGAATGAGGTTGATATCTATGGTGTTCTGGCAGTTGGACGGTTATATGTGCTTAGAATTAGTGATGAAGACCACTTAGCTGTCTTGTGAAATCATCAAGCATATGGTTTTGACGGTCGGATGAGAAATATGTGGTGGCTGATTTGGGCATGACATTATCCACAATATTGATAATTAATGGGTCCAAGTTAACATGATTAGCATAGCACAATAAAATGAAGCATTCAATTAGTGTTCTGAGTTGTCATCCTCATTTGCTTTACATGAGCATTAAATTGCCAGATAGAAATTTTAAGATAACAAGATGGCCAAATATTTAAAATAGGAGATTTTGGTAATATCATACTCTGGATGGCCCATCACCGCTTCCTTTTGTTCCTCTTCCTGAGGCCCAGAGGCCAAAAGTTATCATAGGTGGGTTAGTTCCAGCATTCCTTATAAAATAGTAGATTTTGAGTTTCATCTCTATGATAAAATATAAATTTTAAAAGAGGAACATGATGTGATTTTGGATAGTTTTATATTTTTTCATCTTATTAATTAAAATATGACYTGTATTAAATTATGTATTATAAGATTTTTAGACGTGTAGTATGATGCTAATTGAGAATTCAAGAGAAAGCATTCATCATGCTTGCAATGAAATGTTTAGACAAGGTAACTGTAGGTTATGAATGCCAATGGGCACCACACCATAAGAAAAAATGGTCCAAATTMCGGCACTTGTACTCCAACTTTGCTTTTTGAGAGTCCCACGAAACTGTAAACAAACCGGCCCTATTCCCRTTCGTCCTATTTCGGAAGTTTAGCTATGTCCTTAGTGATCGATAAAGGTTTAAGATTGAAGGTGCTATGGGCATTAGYATAACTCTACACTAATCTGGTCTTTCGTTTTTCAAGATTAGAACAATTATGATTCCGGTTCCTGTATTCAGAAGGCGGAGAAAGWCGAGACTCAGCAGTAGAGGTAAATACGTGGTTGGCCAAAGCTTTTTCATGAGTCCCATGTGTGAGCTGGCTTAGCTAGGCCATTCGCGTGAACCCTTTAACGTCTCCATTATGTATATTTGAGTCTTTTTAGGCGTCCCCTTTCTCAACGGTCCAAAAGAAATCGTCAAGCCTCGGAGCCCCTCTCTCTCTCTCTCCCTATTATATATAGTTCATCTTTTTCGCTTTTCCAGTGGACCTGCTTGTTTGAAGCCACACTAATACCGCAGATCAAACCAGAAAAGTTACCATTTCTTTTATTAACAATTTGGCACAAGAAAATGCAAAGGACTCACAGGTGTTGAATTTTTGATGGATAAAATGCTTAAAGAACAGCAAAAGCAGACAAAATAGTAGTGCAAACGAATAAAGAACATTGACACCCCATCCTTCCTGAAAGTTACCTGTCTTCTTTTGTTCATTTCTTTGCTTTCCAGAAACATCTGCGCATAACACAAGATAATCATTTTTCTTCCCGTTTTCTCCCTTTTAGATTGTTCTTTCATCTGATTTTCTTGATTATATAGCAAGATGAGTGTGATAATGATGATGTCAAAATTGTGGTAGTTTATATGACTATAATGGACATGCTTTTATGACATAGGGTTCATGAAAGGGAAGATTTTCCAAGGGTTAACTAGGTATTCAGCCGAACTGAAAAACTCTGGAGAATGTAATATCATCACCAAKCATCTTACTCTTTCTTCTATATAAATCATTCTACTTGGCCTGTCAAGCCCTCATTACACTGCTTTTGCTTCCCTCTTTTCAAGCTTTTCACTAAAAACCCTATTGAGGGAGAGAGAGAGCGAGAGAGAGAGAGAGTATGGAGGGGAAAGAAGAAGATGTAAGGCTAGGAGCCAACAAGTTCTCTGAGAGGCAGCCTTTGGGGACCTCAGCACAGACCAAGGACTATAAGGAACCACCACCTGCTCCGCTGTTCGAGCCTGGTGAGCTGCAGTCATGGTCCTTCTGGAGAGCCGGAATTGCAGAGTTCATGGCCACTTTCTTGTTCCTTTACATCACTGTTTTGACTGTCATGGGCGCTTCAAGGGCTAAAAGTAAGTGTTCTTCCGTTGGTATTCAAGGGATTGCTTGGTCCTTTGGTGGCATGATCTTTGCCCTTGTCTACTGCACTGCTGGTATCTCAGGTACATATATATAGATATATATCTTTTGTTCCTTCAACTTTTTTCTTTTCTTCCACTTCCTGGCTTGATCTGATGACAAAATTTTCTTTCTTTTTCTGTGGTCAGGTGGACACATAAATCCTGCAGTGACGTTTGGACTATTCCTGGCTCGGAAGTTGTCCCTTACCAGGGCAATTTTCTACATTGTGATGCAATGTCTTGGTGCAATCTGCGGTGCTGGTGTGGTCAAGGGCTTTCAGCCATCGCTGTTTGAGGTTAAAGGCGGAGGTGCCAACGTTGTGAACCATGGTTATACAAAGGGTGATGGCCTTGGTGCTGAGATTATCGGCACTTTCGTTCTTGTGTACACCGTCTTCTCTGCTACTGATGCCAAGAGAAATGCAAGAGACTCCCACGTCCCAATTCTGGCTCCTCTTCCAATTGGATTSGCCGTGTTTTTGGTTCACTTGGCAACCATCCCCATTACTGGAACTGGCATCAACCCTGCTCGGAGCCTGGGAGCAGCCATTATTTATAACAGGGATCATGCATGGGATGACCACTGGATCTTCTGGGTTGGACCTTTCATTGGAGCTGCCCTTGCTGCTCTATATCATCAGGTTATTATCAGAGCCATCCCATTCAAGGGTGAAAACTAAACCGATCTTTAATTCATCATGATCTTCTCTTCTAAATTAAGTTATGCTAGCCCTCTGAGTCTACTTTAATTTGTATTACCTGGTCTGCATTTGAATTGTGTACTTGAAATTGAAAGCAGAAAGAGATTGGGATGGCTCTGAATGTAAAGTTATTATTCTATTTATTTTCCCTGTAAATTCTTTTTCCGTTTTGCCTTAATGTTTGTCGTCTCAATGAACTCTTGCTTTGATTAGCTATCTCGAGATTGAACGGTTGTTCGGGTAAAAGAATTGAAAAAATATACATCGAGAAGTCGGTATATTTATTTATTTGCAAGGAGAAAATGATAAAAATCTTGATTAGAAAATATATATATTTCTCATCTACATTAACATAGCTAATCATTTTAATTCAAGGGATGTGAGTTTAATTAACACCTAAGTTTCGCTATGAATCTTATCAATTAGTAAGTATAGAATAAATTCATTCACTAAAAAAGTAAGAATAATATAAATTATAAGGGCTGAAGGCTCTCCAAATTTTTTTTATTGAATTAAATATAAGATATTTAATTATGAAAAGAAGAAAAAGTGAGAAGCATATGAAAAATTTATTTTACCATCAGAAAATGAAAAAATTGGAGGACGCCAAAAGCTGGACTGATCCCTTCAACCCATTTTCATGTAATGTGGCCCAATTAAGGCTCATCATCTAGTCCACMTAGTATAAAGTAACAGGCTTTGGTTTGTATTTTCTGTTTGGGCTACAAATGGACAAGGTCTCCTAGAAACATTGACACTAGCATAGGTAAAAAAGGAAAATTTCTCTCTCTCTTCTCTTTGAGAACTTTTCTTCAGGATCAAGTCAATCAACAAGTAGTCAAGTAGGGTAGGTCTTGATTGAGTTAATTACGTATAAAGATAAAATTGAAAAGAAAATATAATAAATATTTTTTGACTTTATAAAATAATAAACATTTAAAAATAAAAATAACGATTTTAAAAGGAAAAAAAGAATAGAAGAAATAGTACTCTTAAATAATTGAGAAAGTTAATAGTTGGTTCAAATGAACAATGTCGGCAGTGGAAGGTTAGAAGAAAAAATATGACTACTCTAATAAACAAAATCCAATATATAATTCTAATATATCGTTTGAATCTATGATCACATTTATTATTTAAAAAAAATGGAGTTATTGAGGGTGAGGAAGAATTTTCTTGTTTTAAAATATTTATCTTATTATAAAATTAGGAGAGTATTTAATAATTTTTTTCAATTTACCCTTTACTAATTTTATAGTAAAATTAAAAATCAATGTTGAAATTTAACCTAGTTAATGAAAAGAAAAGACTCATCCAGTGAAAGAGAAAGAGGGATAATTAATTTGTTAATCAAATTAAATAGGATTAAATTAGTCATACTCATCTAATAATATATAGATTTTAATTTTTTTTTTACCCTGCGAACACAATTTCGTTACGATATGTAAATTAAAATAGAATAATAATAATATTTTTTGAAATTATATATTGATTTTCTATCATTGAAAGTACCATATTGTTCTTCATTGTTTGTCATTTTAGTTTTGCCCTTTAAAATTAAAATTCAGGCTTCATCCTCTTATACACATACATGAGTTGCGTGATAATAAATATATCTTAGATAATGGCCAAATCAGATAGAAAAGAAAATGATAACAAGCTCCTCAAGTGCCTGATATTGGTTCCTTTGTGCATAATGTCTATTTGAGTACCACCCGGTAGCTTTAATATCCTTCAACAACCTCATATCATGGGGAACAAAGTTTGGYGACACAAACCTTGTTGTCGCTGTCCAAAATTTAATTAGGAGATTCCTTATGCATGTCGACTAGGGTCACGAGTTCCATAAAATGAAACCAAAAGCTGCATATCTTGGTAAACTTTAGATGTTCATTCGATTGATTCAAAAGAATAAAAGGGGAAAAAATATATTATAATAAAACTCTTGTTATTAGGTAAAGTAAAATAGTAATAATTTGATAATTTAAAACCTATTTAATAATACAATTTAATAAATAAAATTGAGTTTATTTGATGAGTCAGATGATTTGATGATTAGATGAAATTTTTTATATTATATCGTATTCAATTTGTATTAAATTGGTTATAAGATGATTAGATGAAATTTAATATTAAAATTAAGATATTACAAAAAAATTATTTAGCATTCAGACTCATATCCTAATGTATATGAAAAAAAAAATAAGGAATAAAATTTCAATGGAAGTATGGCCTATTGATAGAGCTAATTTGGGTAGGGATGCAAAAGTCAAAGACCAGTTCGGTTTAACTACTGGATACGCGTAGTTCAAATCTGTTCAGTATTAGGAAGAAAAACAAAGAGAAAGAGGTTGCATTCATTATCTCCGAGTACCAACCATTAGCAGTATGTTGTTAGGAACAGTTTGACCGCTACCCTCCTGTACAGTAAATTCCCATCTTATCCTTACGTTTTTTTTTTTTTTTTTGATATTGCATTGCTTACACATATGCAGCTTCACGTATGGGGTGGATGGATAGTATCATCCCACCTACTACTTTCGGCTCCTTTAATGAGAAGCAGTAAGTCATTGAAAGAGAAATTATAAGGAAGAAAAATAAAGTGAAATTGATTGAGCCATAAATGTTGTCGTTTTGGTAGATCTGCCCCTAGGCCTCAGGTACATTTTACGGTCTATTCTTGGTTGTGGGAGTCTTTCTTAAGTTGCTGAGGAAAAAAATTATTTTTACAAAAAACTTGTTATGAAAATTAATAAATATTGTTATGCAATCGTTATTCTAAAATGAATTTATATGTTTTTTAAAAATAATTTTTAAAGTTAAAATTAGACGTAAAAAATAATTAAATACGACTTAAAATAATATTTAAGTGTGAAAAGAATAAAGCTACAAGTAATTTATCTTGAGCAATGACAATCAGGGTCGTGCTTTGTGATGTTTGCAGTTGGGCCAACTACTTTATGAGGCGAATTTACTCCCTCTAAATGGTTTATTAGCTTCTAATGGCAATTAAAACTTAATCAAGAAGAAATTATTGGATTTTTATGACCATGATATTTGGATTAAATTGATCCATAATAAGTGCGGGTAACAAATAGTCCTTAAAATACCCAAAATATTCTAATTTAAAAAGTAATCGGGACATTAAAACACTCAAATATCCTAATAAAAGAATAAAATCTCATATATGATGATCCCCTTATGTGTGTGTTATGGTCTTGCCCAAATTATGGAGAGTATTAATGTTCCATTTGCCTAAATAACTCAATATTCGTGAATTTTCAGGTAATTTACTTTAGAATTGACGGACCATTAATTCTAATCAATTCATAGTTGCAGAAAGATTACCTTACAAGTCAAACGTAATTAATGAATTAACAGTTTGTTTCTTAAGGTGTAAATCAACATAAAGTTTATAACCTTATTATTCTGACTATAGGTTACGTATACATCCGCAATTCTTCGCGTCAAAAATGTTAATTCTCTATTTACTCGGAAAGAGCCTGAGAAATTCTACATATTTAGGCTAAGTAAATTAAAAGCAAGCTCTTGTCTAGGTATATTTAACTTTCCCAGCACCAATCATAATTCAATACATATGTATATATATTTCACTCCTCTAATACCTTTATTCTCCTAACTCAAGTAAGCTAATCTTCCTTATACATAATAAACACATATCGTATGTATAATAATGATAGTATTAATTAAATGTATTAAAAAATTCGAAAAACCATTTATGAATGATCGAATCCCTTATTTATTTGTGATAGGAATCTGAATCGAACTCATAACTTATCGTTTAAGTAATGCATTTTTAATTAACTTAATTACAACATTGACACCTTATTCTGTCCTCTTTCGGCTCTTCTATATACATATAAGGAGTCAAATTATTAAAATTATTTTTAATGGTTTAAATTTGTTTGAAAAAACTTATTAATTTCAAGTAATTAATTTGTTTTAAAGAAAGAAATTAGTTACCTAATTAATATGTGTTTATTTAAAGCTGTTATTTTTTTTCTTCTTTTAAAGAAATTTTTGTAATGTTACTTTGCGTGTAAAATAACTTGATTGGTCTTTTAAGTTCTTTGTCTTTTTACCATACATATCGAGTAGCAGCGACCTTTCATATTTCAGAAGGAAAGTAAAAATGGAAAGCCTGTTTCYAGCAATTCGGTTAACCTTAATTTAAGCTATTTACTTTTTCACCTTTGATAATTTATCGGTAAATGATTGATAGTATAATTAAATAAATTATCGACCAAGCACAATCGATAAGAGTGGACTTTCTTTTATTATACGACGAAGAATTATAGAGAAGGGTAATATAAAGAGGAGTTTTGTTTATCCTATTATTCATTTTYGTTTCGGTAAAAATCCTTTAATGCAAGCAAAGGGTAATAGTGTCATTCTAGAAGGTACTCTCCAAAGTCCAAACTATCCACCCCAGGGGCTATTCCGTCATTCCACTAGAACGCCGGGCATTTAAAACCATACCTTCCCTCCCCACGAATATTAAGCGGAGCAGAGAAAAGGGTATCGTCTTTCACAGCTACATGTGAAGGAGAGCGCAAGAGAGAGAAAGAGAGAGAGACAAAAGAGAATTAAAATTCACCACCACAGGTATATAGCGGTGCGCGTTAGTTCTTGGGCTGGATTGTTGAACCATGTCGCCGCRTAAGTCACGAACCACCACCGGTTCCTCCACCTTCCCTTCAATAGAAAAATGTGATCTCTCCGGCGATTACCATTCTATTGCCGCCGACCTTGATGGGACACTCTTGAATTCCCGTTCTGCCTTTCCGTACTATATGCTTGTGGCCATAGAGGCCGGTAGCCTTCTACGAGGGCTAATTCTTCTTCTCTCTTTTCCCCTCGTAGCCATTGCTTACGTCTTCATTTCTGAAGCTTTAGCCATAGAAATGCTCATTTTCATCTCCTTTGCCGGGCTTAAAGTCCGTGACATTGAGCTTGCGGCCCGTGCAGTTCTTCCGAGATTCTATGCCTCTGATGTGAGGAGTGAGAGTTTTGAAGTGTTTGATAAGTGTAAGAGAAAAGTGGTGGTTACTGCAAATCCAACAATAATGGTTGAGCCCTTTGTGAAGGACTTCTTGGGGGGTGATAAAGTTCTGGGGACTGAGATTGAGGTGAACTCTAAGACGAAGAAAGCCACTGGGTTCGTGAAAAAGCCTGGTGTCTTGGTGGGGAAGTGGAAAAAGTTGTCATTGTTAAAGGAGTTTGGGGACGAAAAACCTCATATTGGGATCGGAGATCGTGAATCGGACCACGATTTCATGTCCATTTGCAAGGTTAGTTTCCGTTCCTTCCCTAAGTTTCTTGATCATTTCATTACTTGGGTTAGTAAAATTGTCATTTTTGTGACTTAATTTCTTCTGTCGATCTTTTTCTTTTTCTTGATGCATTGGAAGAGTGAAAAACGCGCAATTTTCTGCTATCTAATTACAACGAATAGTTGAGGAGAAAGAGTATAAGGACTTTATCTGAATGTTGATTCTCACGATCTCTGTTGGAAACAGAATTGTGACTCTTTCTGATGTAGTAGGCAAACTAACATTTTAATGTTCTCTTATGGAAGACAAATGCATGTTTCAACTTAAGAAAACTTTATTATTTTAGGCTCGTAGAAATCTCAGTCCGATTGCATAGCAGAAAGTTACAGAAACAGACACACACTTTTAGATTTCTTGTAAGAAAGACACAAGTAAACAATAAAATATACAATTGCGTGAAAATGTTATCGAAATTGCTTAATTTATTGATGAGAAATTACGTGATAAGAGATAAAAGTAATAATTTTAGAGTAATTTATTATTTAAATCTAATGTAATAGAGTGAGAAATAAAAGTGAAAATACATGTAATGATTGAGGCAAAGGCCGTAGCATTTTTTTATATATATTTTTAGATTTTCCTTTGGAGAGACGTTAATAATAAATTTAGTGGTTCAGTGAGGAGATGCCGAATAGTCCTTGAATTGGCCGGAGCAAGCGCGCTTGTCTGCACATTCTTAAAAACGCAGTAATTTCTAAAGGCCAAAGACTGATATGTCAACCATGGCATTAATGTTGGCAGCTGCGTAAGATAAGGTAGTGCACCAGCCTCTGTAGTTTGCCGACATCCCTCATGGAAACTTGGTACAACTTACAACTACTTCTTAAAGCCTTCAATTCTTTTTTGTCCGAAAATAAAATTAAAGGAGGAGTACACAAAAATGAGTAATATTTTTTTAAAAATTTTATAATTTAGTCTATTTATAGAATTTCTTAACTATGTATAAAAGAATAGGTATAAATATTGAAGGGAATATAAAATAAAAATATATTTTTCATCATCGTCAGAATTTTTTGAATTTAATTTACATTTGCATCTCCTAATGCACAAGAAAATGTTCATCATAAAAGTTTTATACCCAACAAATTTTCGAATGTTCATTAGATAAATTTTCATTTCCTCTCCTATTTAAAAGTTATTTCAAATCTGTGTTCTACAGGAGGGCTATATGGTGTACCCTAGCAAATCAACCAGGCCAGTGCCATTGAATCGGTTGAAAAGTCCAATAATCTTCCACGATGGCCGATTGGTCCAGCGCCCGACCCCACTTAACGCTCTTATCACCTACATTTGGATGCCAWTCGGTTTTGCCTTGTCCGTATTTCGGGTTTACTTCAATCTTCCGCTCCCCGAACGCATTGTTCGTTACACTTACCCCATGCTAGGCATCAACCTAGTGATCCAGGGCAARCCACCACCTCCCCCCTCACCTGGTTCTCCCGGTAATCTCTACGTRTGCAACCACCGCACAGCCCTCGACCCTATTGTGATCGCCATTGCACTAGGACGTAAAGTCTCTTGCGTTACATACAGCGTTGGTAAGCTCGCGAGGTTTCTATCGCCAATCCCAGCCGTTGCTTTGACCCGTGATCGCGAAGCTGATGCAGCCAGGATAAAATCACTACTCGAGAAAGGTGATCTAGTGGTGTGCCCTGAAGGAACCACTTGCCGTGAGCCTTACTTGCTGAGATTTAGTGCTTTGTTTGCGGAGTTGAGTGATAGAATCGTCCCCGTTGCGGTCAATCTTAAACAGAACATGTTCTACGGCACCACAGTGCGTGGGTTCAAGTTCTGGGATCCTTATTTCTATTTCATGAATCCTAGGCCGACCTATGAAGTTAGGTTCCTTGAAAGATTGCCTGAGGAGATGACATGCAAGGCAGGTGGGAAATCGGCTATTGAAGTGGCTAATCATGTTCAGAAAACATTGGCCGGAGTTTTGGGGTTTGAGTGCACTCAGTTGACGAGGAAAGATAAGTATATGTTGCTTGGTGGAAACGATGGGAGGGTGGAGTCCATGTATGGCAAGAAACCAAACGGTACTTGATCAATTTTCTATCAGGTAGTTCTCAAAGTGTGGATGCATGCATGGCGATCGACTCTATATTATAAAACGTACTTTTGGTAAATTTGTCTTGTTAGAAACTATTAGTAATAATATGGTGAATTGCTTTATATGAATGGTGAAGAGGCAATTACATTTTATGATTTGTAGGCAAAGAAGAATTCTTAACATAATGCTATTCATGTTGTTGCTTATCAATTGGTACTGTTTTACATTTTCATCCATGTTCTGTTCCATACCTTGCACCAAAGCTGTAAATAAAAAAGACAACAAACCAAAGCTACAACCAGAGAGAGGATGAGACTAAGAGAAGAAAAAACTATAATAGTTAACCAGTGCTTCAGTCATATAATTAGATATGATTTACTGTTAAAGGTACGGCAGGAGAGATCGATACAATAGGATTTGGAGGACCTGGTGAATGAGTGAGAAAGCACCACAGGTGGACGAAAAAGAGAAGATCTGGCCGAGCAGGGGAGGCCGCAGGGCATTAGGGGAAGAAGAGAAAAAAAAAAATTATCTAGGGTTGATTGAGATTAGTTTCGGTAGTTCAGGGACAATTGCTAGTTTGTTATCAAAAGTTCAAGATTATAGGAACCGAGTGCAATAAGCTAAAAGAAGAGGGCCAAAATAATGTAGTTCACAAATGTCACTCGATAATTTTAAAGATAATTCTTTACAAATATTTCTATTTCTTTTAAAGTCTCTATACTATATATGTTTTTACAGCTCCTCTGAGAACTTAATTTTCTTGTTCCGCTTACACAATATCACAATCAAACACAGGATTCAGTGAAAAATAGAAGAGGAAGAAAGCAAGATTCTTCTTATTCACGCATGCTTTAGATGATTAGAATTGGGAGCAAACTTTCATGTTACAAGGGAAAAAAGAAACCATTTTATTTAGAAACTAATAAAAATAATATATCATATCAATGTTAGCTTAATGATAAGGAATTTAGTATTTTTAATTAGTTTCCGAAACAATATTAAAAGAGTTTTGCTCCTTTTATGTATAATTTTRYAATGTTCAAAATTATTAAATTAAGAATTTCTATCCTCTTTGGTCTTTTTTAGGTCTTTTTTATTTTTAATTTTCAAAAATACTAAAACATATTTACTCGCACATTTTCCAAAATGCACTTTAAAAACAAGAAAAAATGTATATATAAATTGGAAAAGAAGAAAGAGTTATTTTCTCTGTTTTCAAGGAAAACAAATTTACTCAAAGTCATCTCTAACCTTGGCCCCCTCTTCTCCCCATATGAATTATTTTTTTTATTTATGTATGTTATTACAATATAAACATATAATTGTATTCAACTTGCTATTTTAAGACATTTAAGTACTTTAAGAAAAATCAAATCTAGGTCAAAATAGTGATAATGGAAGTGTAGTCATATGAAGTCTATCTAGCCGATTTAATCCTAAGCTGATTATGGACGTGGAAAATATGCTCTCTACCGCTGAAGAAATGGACCAGATGCTGCGCAGCATTCGTGAGGTCAAATGCCACCAACCCACTAAACCTACACTAGAACCAGAATTCCTCCAGATCCATGAGGCTTCACCAGAGAGCCAATAGACCTTTGCTGAAACTCTTTGAGTTCAAAATTTCCCTCGACCTGTATATACAGGGGAGAGTGAATAGATGATGCTATAGAAGGCCAAGCTCTGAATGACCCAGAAGTGGAAGATGGAACAAGGTACTCATGGCCAAAGGTGCAAGTCCCCTCTGATCTTTTTTCCCGCCTGTGCGGCGTAAAGCGCTTATCCTTAAGCTTCTTGGAAAATCTATTAGTCTTCGTACCCTGGAGCAACGGGCTCGAGATCTTTGGAAACTACGACATGGTTGTGAACTTATGGATCACCTAAATGGTGGTTATTTTGTGGCGAAATTTTACAGCAAAGCGTACTACGTTTATTTTGGAGAAGGGACTTTGGTTAATCATGGGGCACTATCGCAGCTGTCTTTAAATGGCAGCCAATTTTCAGGCCATTAACGGAACATAAAACTTCCGCGTTTGTGATCGGGAGGACAGTCCGGGTTGATACTGTCATTCCTACAGCAGCCAGAGGCCGTTTTGCCCGCGTTTGTGTTGAAATCAATCTGAATTAGCCACTCATTCCCCAAATTCGTGTTATGGGACAGTCTCAGCGTATTGAGTATGCAGGGTACATTTAATTTATTTTTATGGCGGTGCTTATGGTCACCAATTAGATAGTTGTTCTCAACCTCGCCAAACGTCACAGCAGCGCCACCACCATAGCAACATTCTCCGGCAGAGAAAACTGCTCCACCAGTACATCAGTCTTCACCAGAAAACACAAGGGAGTCCTCGAGTCCTTATGGCCCTGGGATGCTCCCCATTCAATGTCGACGTTGCCAACAGTATCAGAAGCAATCTGCTTATGATGGTGCTGCCAAAAATCCTCCGCCTCATCAGCCTATCGCTCAACCTGTACAAAATTCACAACAATGCTCCACCCCAATGATTTTCCATCGAATCCCTTGCGGCAAATCCCAAAGGATCCATAAGTGTTATCTTTTAGTCAAGCGACTCGAGATTTTCCATACTTGAGAATCAATCAGAATACCAAATTAATAGGGATTCCATGTCTGAGCTTCGGGCCGGGATTCAAGCTATGCGCAACCCAATTCCACATTTATTAGTCTTTGGACGCCGCCCAAAGGCATTCAGAAGAAAGGAGTTAGCACGGGCTGCCCAAGGCAAAAGAATAAGAAATCCTGGGTGTTGAATTCATTTGCCATGGCCCAAGGGAAGTCTACAGAAAAGGAATTCAAAACTGACACAATGGGTTTTCAATGAGCGGGCCCCATTCAAAATATTTATCGGAAATATTCACAAGAGGTCCAAAACCCTTCCCCGTAGATTCAATGTAAGTCATACGCGATTATAATTACTGATTATGTGCTCRATATTTTTAATATGATCTCGACTATAACATCTGATTATTTAAGTTGTGCATGATATTAGTTTACATATATGCATCTAAATCCCATAAAAGAGTACTCTGCGAAGTAATCAACAAAGTTTGGATTAGAGATAATAGAAAACATTGTTTAGCAATAAAAAGAAAAATGCATGAACTCTCCAAGGCAGGCAGTTTTCATTCGGTTGGGTTTTTTCTTCTTCTTCATGCTATCGAGTTGTCTCTGAACATTTTAGGGGATGTAGCTCGGCAGGCATGCATTGTTTGATAATCTCTTTGATCTTCCTAAACTTTTCATTCACTTTCTTTTTGAATTTTTTGAAACTTTTCAAATAAATCTTTTGCTTGCCCCTTATCTTCTCAACATTCTCTTCAATCTTCATTACACCAGCTTCAATCGCCTTAAGTTTGGAAAGTAAACCTGCAGATTTTGAACCAAATGACTTACTCTAGCCATGCTTAACACCATCAACTTCACTATTGTTAGAAATATGATCTTCTTGCATTCCAGTCCATTTTCTCGTCTTATTGCTTGAATATTTCTTTTTCCAAAGTATTCTTTCCTCAAAATAGATGACCCATCATCTAAATCAGCTTCAAAATGCTCAAATATCTTTGTCAATATGTAATCATATAGTGGCTTTGCCTTGCTGGTTAGAGCAAGCTAATGTTAAACAGAAACACAACCCCAAAGTTAAATTTTTCAGGTTTTAAAACTTTGTAAACCAGAACATGATCAGAGACTACATTCTCTTCCCTGAACTAGAATTGAACAAACTGAGCAACAATTAGAGCTATAAATCTCCCATTTATATCCATGTTGATCAAATTAGGTTTTGTAGGATTCCCATAAAGAAATTGTAAAGTTCGTCCTTAGTAATACCAATTGTATCACTATCATAATCACCAATGTCCTCAATGTAAAAACCCCCGTCAGTTAAGCCTAA
Organism: Rhazya stricta; assembly: GCA_001752375.1. Lineage (NCBI taxonomy): Eukaryota > Viridiplantae > Streptophyta > Magnoliopsida > Gentianales > Apocynaceae > Rhazya > Rhazya stricta. The sequence goes on from MEJB01000015.1 coordinate 5,697,020, forward strand.
AGTTTCATTAACAATTTTTGCATCAAATTTGATTTTAACCCCCTTCAACCAAGAGTGAATGACCAGATTATTATTCTCATCCAATTCATTCCACATGTTTGCACAAAATAATCTAACTAGGCTTTCAAAGTACAAATCATATTCAAATAATTTAGTTCACTCGTGAAATTGCAGCAATATTTTCAATAATGGAAGCTCTAATTCGTTAAAGTTCGACGCTATACCATGTACAACATCTCTGAAGTGAAGATCCTCATAAATCTTTCTTCAAAAAGTTTGCACAAGAATATCTTCGAGTTGTCAGCAGGCTTGCACTTCAACTTTTTGGACTTGGTGTGCTCATTATCTTCGAAAGGCATGGTTCGCATCAYAGATTCTATCTCTTCTTTTGTTGGTGATTTGTGAATCTTGCAGGAAGGTACCTTAGTCCGAGCCATATGGTGCTYTCGATGATGGACGAGTATAGTCGAATAAGAGATTTATTTGTGTATGCAATATAAATGTGTTTGAAAGAGAGATATTGAGAGGAAAGAAAATGGGGCTTTGAAAATTAGAGCTTTTTGATAGTGACGGAGAGGAATAATAAAGGGTAATTTTTGAAATTAGGACTTCAGTGAATGAGATTTTTATTTACATATTTATTTAAGATTTATTTACCTTTTCAATTTAATGACTGAAATTTAAAATCACGTATATACCTAAAGTGCATAGGATCTGTTGTGAAGCACTAATTTTTTCCAACTATTATTCGTTAACATGGAACTTTGTAAGATGCAATTATGTGAGAAATTAAGATACTTATCAGTTAGGGAATATTAGATATGAGAATATTGTCGACTATATTTAGTTATATATTTACTAATTACCTTAAATAATCGAATCGTAATTGGTTTGTTGGCTAAAAGAATTTCGGGCAATAATTTTTATTAGAAGAAAATAAACCTTAGTATTATTTATAATAATAATAAGACAAATAATAATAGTAAAATATTAAGAAATTCTATTATCCTTTTCTTTTATTTCTCTTATTTCCGTTTCTCACCATTTTGTTTTATTTTTTTAGTCCTTATCGTTAATATATTTAGATTTACTTTAGGGTTGTTTTGTACCTCATCAACCATAATTTCCAATGCCATTTTCTCTCTCCAATTTCTCGATTTTTCTTCTCTGCTTCACCATCTCCATTTTTCTTGTCCCATTCTGTCTTTTGTTGGTAGCACAAAAGTCCATCTGGTCTACACCTGCATTCCAGTGCCTTACACAGCTTCTTTTRACTTCTACATCTTCTCTACTCTTTTTCTTTAAGCAATCGATTACTCCTCRTTCTCTCATTTATTTCAAAATCAAGCGTTGACACACACACGCACACACTCACTCAACTCTTTTTTTCACCTTCTCTTTGTCCTGCATTTTTCTTTTCCTCTCTTTTGAGGAGCATCGACTTTGGAGCTCAGCAGTGAAGTAAACCCTCCACCAGCAAGTACCGCAAGGCAGTAAGCTTTTCTTCCTCCTGCAAAATTGTAGAAGAACCTCTGATTTTCCTTTATTTGTCTATCTGTGATTTTCTTCCTTTTGTCTTGAGGTACAATTGCGCCTCTTCCTAGTTGATTTTATAATAATAGGGATGATTGTGACTGTGTGTTGATGAAGGAGACGGGTTGATGATTGTGGCTTGCTGTCGTCAATGGTGGTGGTGTTGTTTGAGTAGGGTATCTACAGGATTTTTGATTATATTATGGGCTGGACTTTTAAGCTTTGGTTCCTTAATTTTTTTCAGTAATAGTTTGGCTCCGATAAGCATAAATCAGAACACAGAGGCATGTTACCTATTTCTCTAAGCTTGTTATCTCTCTCGGAAATTGGATTCTAGAACATTATAGTTAATCTTTTGGACTTYGACCAAATTGGTTCAATCTAGCTCATGACAGAAATGGTTAATGTCTACCATTTGACAATTAGCACTCGTTATTTTAGCGAACAAATCACATGCACATTATATACATATGTTTGCTTATATATATATATATATAAGGATATAAATCAATTTTGCTCACATAGTTTATTCCCTACAAATTCAATGAAATGATCTTTTAAAACGTAATGGTCACGTGATTATAGTTTTGCCAGTAGGTATATATATAATTTAATGATAATTGTGTCTTTATGGGACTGGAGAGTTTTCCGAATTATGCTAGGACATAAGAATTTTATCATAAGGGTTTCTTATTATCATARGGGTATTGGAACAGGAAACTGAAGATTCTATAGGGCTTTTTGCATTCTAGGTTTTAAGATGATAAAACAACAATAAAGAATAAATTGAGTAAACTAATATGATTGGAACTGACGATTAAATTACTCGTGCTTTGACCTTTATATGTATGTTATAGTATCCATATTCTTAGTTTATGTATTCTATCTCTTGATTCATCTTAGTTTGCCTTTTCCTTTCTCTATTAACGATTTAGTGGAGTGAAAGAAAAATGAGAAGGCACAAGTATAAGAAGAAAATAATAGTCCTCAAATTTCTCACCTTTAATCCAAATATTTCTTCATTGCTTTTATTATCATATTCCTCTGAAATCATAAATCTAGTCCATTAGAATATTACGGGTTCTAGCTAAATAAAATAAAGAAGCATTTCTTTAGAGGCAATCCCAGCCTCAACACGAAAATTAGGGAAGCATTATTCTCTTTTACTCTTACATGGAGGCTTTGTTTTCCAAGTTGGTGGGCCCACCTCAAATATCTCTACTCATCTTGACTTTAATATCTGCAATATTCAAACGACCCTCTAATAGATATTTAAATGCTTGTTGATTATTATTCCTTTAGTAGCTTAGTTGTTTTTTCCTTCTCTTTCCTTCTTGTTGGCATGCTTTGTCCAGTTTAGTTTTCATGCAAATTTTATCTATATGTGAATCAAATGGTTCTAAATTCACATGACAATAGCAAGAGAGGACACAGGACAGAAGAACTCAAAATCAAAATAAAAAAAAGATAAAGCAAAATAAAACAGCTAAATGGAAGCGAAATCTATTAAAAATGATATCGAGATGTTAATTCCCCGAAAATGATGCTAAAAACTTGATACGAAAAATCCTAACAAATGTATTAAGTTGTATCGAGTAATACAAAAAGATATGGATCTTAGGGAGAATTAAATCCTGAATACCATGCACTTATAGTCCTAACTTTATCTYTCCAAATGACTAATTAAGATGAGAATTTACTGACTAAGAAAATCCTGATTAACCTAGATGATTGCACAAAATAATTTAGAAGAAAAATTAATGGATAAAAGGTCTAAGACACATGAGTTTACCCATCCTTCAACTATATATGTTATCTAACTGATATTTTCAAATTATCATATCAAGTATTGACCAATTAAATCCATGAATATTGAATATACTTTCTCAAGATATAAACAACCTATATCTCTAAGTAATTAAGRTATATATCTACGCTTAATTTAATCTAGAAAAACGTATTAAATAATGATTTTRTATGATTGCACAAATCATGTAAATATATCTCTATTTCACAAATAGTTCATGACACTTGTTATATACCTAATTGCAAAAATATTATCTCTAAACGCTAGTCATATAATTGAAAATTAAGAACAATAACAATGTTTTATAAACATAGATATACCAAATATGAAAAATGCCTAATTCAATAATATAGCATTTGAACAGGTTACATCATAATCTTAAAACAAAAGACTCGGTTCATAATGATTCAAATAAAAGCAAAAATACAAATTGAAGATCATCAAGATAGAAAAACATCACGAAAGATAATAAACTCGATAGATCTTCAATCCGTCGGTCTTTTTTTCCTTCCAAAAGGCTACTTCTAAGTGTTCCAATTTGTTCTTCAAAGGTTCAATGATAAAAGTCATGTGTTTTGGAGTCAAGGGAATGTTTTACATCATCTAGAGTCTTTCATTAGGTTAAAAAAAGTACAAAACATTCCTCAACCATCCAAATCTCATCCAAGATCATGATACAGTCACCAAAACGGCACCAAATTGAGCTAAAGAATCGTGTTATGGTTCTAGAACCATTCTAACTCGGTAAAAAATTGCCCTATTTAATGTCGGATCGGCGCTGATTATATACTCTGTCAAGCATTGGTTTAATTTTGTTTTTTTTTCCACTACTTGATATAACGTCGCTGGTTTGGACGGTTTGAGGTCCAAACGGCACCAAATTGAGCTAAAGAATCGTGTTATGGTTCTAGAACCATTCTAACTCGGTAAAAAATCGCCCTATTTAATGTCGGATCGGCGCCGATTATATACTCTGTCAAGCATTGGTTTAATTTTGTTTTTTTTTCCACTACTTGATATAACGTCGCTGGTTTGGACGGTTTGAGGTCCAAACGACYTCTGAATTGGATCAAATCAGGTGCATTTCAAATCTCTTTCTATCCTCCATTCATATYTGTAGGAGTTATAGACTTTTGATTCCATTTTTACCTCTATTCTTTATAAATACTTTCCTACAAACCCGAATTGATACACAATGAAGTATTTAATCAATAAATCACAATTGCATTTAGAAGTTTATTAAATTAAACTTTTAAAAAATATTATAATCTTGATATAAAATTAATGTATCAGAATTCCTCCTAATTAAGTTAGAATGTGACTTTACCTAAAATTTCTAGTTTACTTAGAAAAAGGAGAGCCATTGATTATGATTTGACATTGAAAATTACTCACATTCAATTAGTTAAACATCAGAGAATACTTGTTTGGGACAAAGAAGGCTAATCATTCTTTGAAAATAAAAAACCAATTAAATAATTAATATGGCTTTATTGAATGAAGATAAAATTGGAAAAAATAATTACTAAAATAATTTTTGGAACTAACAAAAATAAAGT